>JAYEVD010000810.1:0-124137 GCA_036346405.1 Phyllostachys edulis
ATGTGAAATTACATCACAACAACATGTTAGTCTCCATCAAGACTCGGATGGAAGATGTCATCATGTGTTGATGAGCATCAAGTCAAGATCCCGAAAAAGCTTCATCATGTGTTGATGAAGGTCAAATAAGGATGCATCATGAGTTGATGCATATCAAGTCAAGAACCCGGAGTTGAAGCAAGGATGCGCCATCAAGCTTCAAGTGTTTGCGCAAGGCAAAGGTATGACTAGCTAGGGCTAAGGATGTGTTCCTAGTCTTTTACCGGTCTTGGTGTTTGGTTGGATGACCGGATTGCTAGTATAGGTTGCCGTACTATTAAGAGGGGTCTTTGACTAGTAGCTTGAGTTTGTCATGTGTTGATAGCTCATTGTGTTTGCTCTAGCTCACTTTAACATGTTGCCAATATTTGTGAATGTGTTTTGCAAATAGTTGTGGCTCATGGTTAATCCTTGTAGCATGTGACTTGAGTTTGCGAATGTGTTTTGCAAATGGTGTAAGTCCATGTACCTTATTCCTTGGAGTGTGATTCTAAAAGTTTGCAAATGTGTTTTGCAACTTGTTGAGAATCTCACATGAATCCTTGTTTGCATCACGGTCAATTTCGCAAATGTGTTTTGCAAATTGAGTTGAAGCGAAGTGCAATTGGTGGATGATTCTAAAAGTGTGCAAATGTGTTTTGCAACTTGTTGAGAATCTTACCTTTGAACCCTTGTTTGCATTACGCATCAAATTGGCAAATGTGTTTTGCAATTTGAGTTGGAGCGAATGCACTGTGGTTTTCTCAGAAAATCGGATGAACCGACAGAGGAGCTGTTACGACCGGGATGCGTCATACGGCCAAGATGCATACGGGTACGACTGCTAATCGTTGAGCATGCGTTGCTCGTTGAGGAGCGGTAGTACCGGCAGGATTTGCAGACGACCACGAATCGGCCGTTCGATTATTTGTTGGCGGTTCAAGTTTCCGTGAGAAGATGCATTTGTTGCATATCTTTGTTTTGAGAAACCCTTGGAGCGGACGCACCGCAGTGTTTTATGTACGATCTGCGCATGTTCAACCGCTTTCTTTGTGGCGGTTGTAAATTTCGCAACAGTGTTCGTGGGACTTAGCCGCATTTGGCGCCTGTGGAGCGGTACGACCATCAAGTGTTTGTGCGGTTGTACCGTTTGGCTAGTACGACCGGCCTTAGTTGGCGGTCGTTCGATTGGTGACCAACGGCTAGTTTTATAGCCGTTGGAGGAGGTACAGATGACCAGGCCCCATAACGGCAGCCGTTCGATTTCCTAACTTTTTCAAAGAGACTTTGTCCCAACGGCTAGTTTTGTGTGTGCTATAAATACCCACCTTGGTCGTGTGAGGGCAAGTAGTGGTGCTCCTTTGAGTTCTATTGAGCTAGTGCAAGCCTCTCATACTCTTTTGTGCATGTGTTGCACTTAGTGAGGTTAGAGAGCAAACCCTAAGTGCATGTGTTGCCTTAGGTTGTGGATTTCAGATCCATAGAGCTTTGACACTTGATTGGTTCAAGTGAGAGTTAGAGTCTTGTTACTCTTGGTGTTTGCCGACACCTAGGCGGCGTGGAGGCTGCGTGCGCCGGTGAGCTCAAAGAAGATTGTGAGAAGACCCAAGGTTTGTGAGTGGCGTGGTGCTCGCCATCTCCGGAGTGGAGGAAAGAGCAACCCAAGTGGAGCGAGGTGTTTGATCCTCGGAGGAAGGCTTAATTAGTGGAGCCGCCCAATTAGTTTGGGTTTCTCAACGTGGATTAGGGAGACCAAGCAAGTCTCCGATTCACCACGCAGAAACATAACCGTGTCCATTGTGGTTTGCATCCTTGTGCCTTACTATTGCATTTACATTCATTGTGTATGAATGCTTGCTTTACATTGTGCAATTTATATACCTTGTATTAAATTGTTTATTCATTGTGTATGATTGCAATTGTTCGTTGTGCTATTCATCATTGCTAGAATTGATTAGCTTACAAGTCATATGCTTAATTGATATACTTATTAATAGACTTGTATTGTTGGTGCATTTAGGGGAACCTAGTTGATTTAGGCTTTAATTGTGCAAAACCGTATTTGTATTAGCTTCCGCATTAGAAATCGGTTTTAGAGCCTAAAGGAATTTAAAACGCCTATTCACCCCTCTAGTTCATTACACTCGATCTTACAGTATGGATTCGAGAACGACGTGAAGTCGATTGAAGAAGAACCACGCCAACCGAAAGGGAAGAAACCCTCGTGGATCGATCGAACAGGCTAGATTTTTCGATCCCCGGCTTCATCCGCCTTCTGCTGGTCCGGAATTATATCCCGCCAGATGTTTCGTCAATCCGGCCGATCGATCCGATCCGCAAGCCTTGCAAACAAGGCCTTAGGGATCGTTTGGATAGGGAGGATTAGAACCAATTTCTTCCGGATTGGAAGAGATTTTAGTTTAAATTCGAGTCAATCCAAGGATTGAGTTAGATCACAATGTATCCAAACAAGCCCTCGGGGTTCTTGTGCTGCCCTATGTGTCGAGCCGCCTCCCCAACCAAAGAGGTGACCCTCTCCCTCTCCCACGATGTGAAAGTGAGTGGTAGATCTAGGGTTTAACCACGCCTCGAGCTAAATTCTAATATGCTAACAACCTAGAACTAATGTCAATTTACACCCACACCACGACATAACAAAAATAAGCCATAAATGCTTCATTGACATGAAACTTTAGCTCAATACTTCAACATAAAATATAATAAGAAAAACATAGCGAAACATAAATAATATAGCATCGAACGATACAATTCATGCCCTCCACTTTTTTCCGAGCTTGGGACCGACATCGGTGTTAGGCAATATTATCATTCCTTTGTTATTAACATCTACTAAACAATATCAAACCACATACTAAATACTGAAAGTAAACCAAGCAAATTCTAAATGATATCAAGAAATGCTACATTAAGATGATCGCTATTCAAGACTAGTATTTATCACATTCATATATCTCAATTTGATAGAAAAGAATTCAAAATTATGATCAGGCATCAAGGTCCATATAAGTATGCACCATTAAAAGTAAAACAACACCCACATGCATGCCGACAAACCATCAAGATGATTTATTCTTATTTACGAGGAGCCGGGCATCAAGGTCCAAGTAAGTATGCACCAATCATGCAAGAAATCAAAGATGACATATTAATCGATCTAATATCAATCAAGTAATTTGATTTGTAACTATCAACAACAACAATGCATGTCCTAAAATGCAAACATAGCTTCAAAATGGAGTCTCTTTGGATATACTTGACACTATAACAAATAAAATGGTATTAATAAGTAACAAAGAGAAATGCAGATGCCATGTTATACTAAAATTATATCACTATTCTCAATATATGGAGAAGATGGAAACTATCGGTCATTTTGCATATTCCATATTCTCTTGATGGAAACTATCGATGGAAATTTATCATTCACTTTGCAAAACCAAAACATTATACACTATATCAATCATCATGCATTGGACATAGAGAATTCAACACTAGCTCAAAGATGAGAATTCAACAAAGGAACCATAATCCGTAATGTTACAACACTACTAAATTAGATCAAGGTGAACTACAAGATCATTGCCACACACCAATCGAAGGTTGACTACATCCAAGAACAAGATCATTGCCACACACCGATCAAGAGAGGGAAACATTAGAACATCGCTTGGAATGCAGGTTGCTTGAATAGATTCATAAAACTTGCAAGTGATAGATTCACTAATCTACAATGAGTCAATGACCATTTACAAATTCACACTAGCAATGCAAAGTACAAGTAGGAAAATTACTAGCTAAGCTATCTAATTCAGCAAAGTACATTAGTGAAGATCATTCTGCACATGGAAATACAACATCACTAAGGATATGGAAAATGTGTTGCAAAATTAATACGAATGATAATCAAATTCAGGAAACAGGATAGTCAATTACGCAATGTCATTTACACCACCAGCATGTGCATCAATCTAATTAAGAAAGCAAATGATAATCAAATTCAGGAAACATGATAGTCAATTATATACAGGACATTGAACAACAAGCAGATGGCAAGAACTAAGAACATGCAGTAACATAACAGTGGCCGGGGAGGAGCGGGGTAGAGGGAGGATGAGGTGGCGGAGGCAGAGGAGAAGGGCCGGTGCGGGAGGAGGTGGGGGCCAGCGCCAGAGGAGGAGGAGGAGGCAGGACAGAGGAGGTGGAGGCCACGCAGAGGAGGAGGCCGAGCGGCATGGGGGAGAAGGAGGCCGGTGGTAGGGAGGTGGCTGGGAGGAGGGAGGATGGCGCCGAGCCGGTGAAAGGAGGAGGCGCGTCGTGGAGGAGGTGCGGGAGGAGGGAGGTGGAGGAGGGCGTGGAGGAGCAAGGTGGAGGAGGCCCAGAAAGGGGGGGGAGAAGGAGGCGGGCGACATCCGGATCTAGGATCCCGGGTGAGGCCGACGGGAGGATGGCACCGGGAGGAGGTGCGCCAGTGGGACGAGGGAGGTGGTCGCCGGGGGAGGTGGAGGGAGGAGGAGGAGAGCGTGGGCTCGGTTCGCCGTGGGAGGAGGGAGGCGCATGGGCCGAGCCGTTATATGAGATGGCATTTTATGGGTAATTACCTCCGAACTCAAGGTAATTTGGGAATGGAGGTGGTGGGAAGCCACGGGAGCACCTCATGCCGGCCCACGGGTTGAACGAGGAAGCGGCTTTGAAAAGCCGCCGTTTGTTTTGTCTTCCACTTTTTCGGCAAAAGCTAGAAACCTAGTTGAAACAAACAGGCCTAAAACGGCTTCCAACTTCCGAGAAAGCCGGTAGAAAAAGCCTCGTTTGGGAACAGTCAGCTTTTTGAACGAAAACCGAAAGCAGTTCACGATGAGTAGAAACCACGCCACCACACGCAAGGATCTGGGATCTGCGACAAGAAAATTCACCCGCCATGCCCAGGTGAGGAGGGCCACGCGGGTGTATGCTGCCGCGCGCCCGCACCGAGCGAGGGAGCGTGGGCAGAGGAAACTGGGCGGCCTGAGCGCGGCTTGAGCACACGATAGCCTTCGCTTCCTTTTGTCCCTTATCTCTGTGACAGCCTATTTATGCAACTTAGCGTTTGGGCCGGAGGTTACCGTAACAACATTGGATACAATTCCAAACTTGTTGACCTAAGGATATCAGCAGAGACAACAACCATTGTTTCGTTATTACTAGTACTTAGTAGCGGACTTATTTTGCAAGAGCTAGCGTCGTTTGGTTCTTTTCACCGATCACAAGCAGAGAAACATTAGTAATGGCAGAATTCCCAAGGCCTTGCCGTACTGGACGACGTCGTCGTATATCTCATCCAGGGTCTTGTACTTGAACTCGAACCCGTCCCTGATGAGCTTCTCCGACGAAAGGCAGACTCTGGGCTTCTCAGGGAGGTCACCAAAGGTGCAATAATTAAACATACACACACTCGTCATCAGTGCACGATCGATCGAGCGTCAGATCTCGCGTGTTGAGGACTCAAGTTTTGAGGACGATTCGTACCCATTGGCTTTCACGTTGTACTGTGGGTACTTTGCTGCCAGGAAATGGGCGAGCTCCCCGATGGTGGTGTCGAGACTGCAGCAGATGTACCTCCCTGAGGCCGACTCCTCGGCCACGAACACCTCGGCACGGCAGAGATTGTCGACGTGAACCATCGGAGTTGAACCAGAGGCCTTCTCCATGCTTTTTAGGGTGTCGATCAGCGTCTCATCGCCTCAAATTACACACGACGTAACCACTATATAACATCGGACACGATCGAGATCCAAAGAACACGAGAAGTTCAGAAGGTTTTTGCTGAATCCTTCAGGCATGCAGTTAGTTACTGAACTTTTTTTAAAAAAACTATGCCCAACACTTCTGCTCCTCACCGGATTAGAAAGGAGAGGCAAGCGGAACACTCGTGTTGACCTTCAGAGCCGGTGCTACACCCACCGTGATGACTGGGCACACGGTGACCAGGCTGATGTTCTCCTGCACGAACTTGCACGCTTCCTTCTCCAAAAGCACCTTCAAGACTGGGTATGCCTGCCATGAAACACGGCACATCGTTTGAGACAGGTTAAGAGTGTGTTTGGTTCCTCAGATAGGACTAGCCTATCCCGTATGAGTCATACTGGACTGAGTTGAACAGATCGAGTAGATACAAGATAGGGTGTTTGATTGGTCATTGCTTCATTGAAATGTAGAACGTCTTTGAGTTGTTGTTTAGTTGGCTGTTTCACATTTGCGGCTGTGCAAAATGAGATGTTGTTTGGTTGGTTGTTTCATTAGGCCAAAAATTTTGTGCTAAATAAAATAAAATTTTGCAGACTTGAATGAGATATGCATTTTGATGTCGCAGCCTGTTAACATGCAAGGAAAAGTATGTACCCTGGAACAACCAGTAAACCATCAAACAAACAGAATTTCATGCCAAGTCTAGCTACATCAAATGATCTACAAATGTGTCCAGTACCCTCAATGAACAACAATATCAACCTTGGCCTCACATATGTTCTACATTCCAATTCAAGTATGAAAGTAACCTTTTTTTAAAGTTTGGCAGGATTGATACAGTAAAGGTATTCAATATTATTTCGAAGAATTCTAGAATATACAAATTTTGAGACATCAAAGCCACATTCCCCAAATAAACAGCAAAGAAATGCAGCTCTAGCAATTCGTATTTTGTTCTCAAAACTGAAGCCATTGTCGTAGCTAGTCATCTACTCCATAAGCCAGCAAATCTACTCATAAGCCATTGTCGTAGCTAGGAGTCTAGTCCATAAGCCAGCAAATCTGATACCCAGCTGGAAAGCTATCAATCATAAAAAACATGACCATTCAGTGATAGCTGCTGCTTTCAGAATTCAGTCGAACTGCCCAGAACTCACCTCCTCAACAAAGGAATAGACCAAACAATTTGAACATGAACATATCTGCCAAGTGGTACTGATACAAAATAGCAGTCAGAATGGAGTTAAGCATGTGACCAATTTTATAGCAGTAAATTGCACAGGATATTTATACTTGAGATGTACATTTGAGGTGTGAATAAAACGAGCATACTGGACGCAAACACACAGAAAATTCGGAGCCTTTAAAGCCAACTAAATTTATTCATTAGACTAATGTAACATTGAAAGTTGGAAATAAGCAGGAGCAGAATTTAAGATAAGCAAACAATTTATTGCAGTGATAAAAAGGAACACTTACATAAACAAAAGTATACACATGAGTGCAGTGCATCCAGGGTGTACCTAAATATATCCCCAATATCCAGAATTTCATAGTTGCAAGCATTTCCCAGCAATTGTTAAACATACATACAAAATATTGTTGCTTATTCTACGCCAGGTAACAACAAAGCCAAGACTAAATCATAGTACTGGGATCACCTCAAGCAACGACATCCCGTAGCTGATATAGTTCCTCATCCTCCCTGTGCAGTGATCCTGATCTCATTATCACTAATTGGTGTCTCATTCCGAGGCTTCTCCACCCTTTGGTATCTATCCATGCCTATGAATTGACATAAATCTCAGCACGATAAAATATCCAAACGACCACTAGAGAAGATACTTGTAGATAGTGACATAAAGCATGTAGAAATAAGATAGGCATGGACCAATCATACGACAAACAACAGCAACGGATAGCTCTCACTTCACAGGCACACACTGGTGAGGATTCCAACAGATCAGTGAGATTTAAACAAAAGCTTTCCACAAACAAGATGCACGCCTCTTTAAAGAGTCAAAGGAGAAGCATTATAAACTATATAGTGATAAAATGCTTGCAAATTACATATGCAGTACAAGAAAACGAGATGGGACTTAAGACACTAGATCAGGATAGTTAAGCACCAAATCTGATATAAGTGAGAAAGCCATTAATTATGTCACCCGTGCCCTCAAAATGCCTCCAAAATCAGGACTAATGTTTGAAACAGTTGATCACATGTATGCACACTATATCGAAAGTAGAAATAGGCCTAGAAATGGTTTACTACAAGTCACCAATTCAAGTTTACTATACAATCCAGCACATGATAGCTTGAGAGATAAACCACTAATGTTATATGCACCTGCGTTGGTAAAGTAGACCCAATTATTTCTAATTTTGGCACTGAATTTATTCTAATTTTTGACCCAGTTATTTCTAATCGAAATTATTCAAGAACAACTCACCTGTAGTTTTAGTGTTAGAGATATCATGGACACATAGTCCTCAGCTACTTCAAGATCTCGAATATTTCCAGTTTGGCTGTCAATCAGAGCAAGCTTGTGTGAGTCCATCTCTTCAAACTCAGACCCTAGTTCCTTTGCCAGGTGAGTTATAACAGGGGCACTGTTTGCTGCTATAACTTGTCCTCCCAGATCATATGTCCTTCCTAAACCAATATATCAGTTAAAAATTAGTACCCAGTATCCAATATAAAAATTAGTTCATACTCTCTAGTATCCAATATGAACTATGAATTATCCAATGGTCGAAACTTAACAGCTCCCAGATAACACTGTCAGTTAATTTACTACTTAATTAAACTCCTCAGTGGTATCATTGAACATGTAGAATTCATTCAAATGCACTCCCTATCTGCTAGTCTGCCCTTTACCCAGCTGCATCCATTGTATCTATTGACTAATTACTGAGAAAACTATTGAATCATGAACTCTATGTTTTAACCAGGATAAATGTTTACATGGTCTAAGGCCATAGTGTCCTCTTCAATTGTGTATTCCTGTATTCGAGTAACTAAGTCATGGCTAAATTTCACAGGAAATACTAATAGTGCTCAAGTACTCCAGTCTTATATAGCAATCACAGGCAAAAAGGACCCAGTTTGTCTATTACTTGAATTCAGGACACGATTTCGAAAAAAGTTTAGCATGTTAGGACCTTACAAGCTTAGAGAGAATTCAGTGTTACATTGCATGGGCCACTACAGATAGGAGCTATAAAGCTGGATCATAAGTCAAAATGCATCCTTAGAAAGTGGCATACCATCCTTAGAAAGTACAGATCAAGAACTAACAGGGGATGAATCAAATATTGATGCTTCAAATTAACCAAGTATGCAGATCAAGAACGCTCTAGTGGCATACCATCGATGAATCAAATATTGATGCTTCAAATTAACCAAGTATGCAGATCAAGAACGCTCCAGTGGCATACCATCCTTAGAAAGTACAGATCAAGAACTAACAGGGATCGATTCAACTAAAAATAATTGCAGATCAAGTCATTCCAGCATGCAACAAGTAGATCTAGGCACAGCATGGGAGGGGGGGGGATAGGAGGAGAGTGGGCACCGCCGGGTACCCTGCTGGAGCACCATCCGCCATGCTTACCTCCGCCGGCGAGAGCGATGAAAGTAGCGAGGAGGATTGCGGCTTTGCGCCTGGATGAGGAGAGCAGCTAGGGAGGAGCCCGATGGTACCCGCCGCTGGAGGGGAGAGGGGAAGCAGCTGCGGAATCGGACGCGAGCTGGAGGCGCTGGAGGGGAGGTAACCCTAGCGGGCGGACGCGAGCAACTGGAGGACGACGCTGGACGCGAGCAACTGGAGCTGGACGACGTTGGATGCTGGACGCTGGACGCAGACGGAGGGCCAAGTGCGGAGCTGGCTTGCACGCGATGGGCCTGGCTCGCGAGAGATGCTCCCATTGCGCGTATACACCGAGCCAGCCCAGGGGAAGTTAGCATCGACGGGCCAGCCCGGACGAATGAACAGCAACCAAACATCAATGTTGCGGATCATCTCATGCGAGCCAGGTTTGATGCGAGTAACCAAACAGACCCTAAATGATTGTACGAGACTGGCTCGATGAACATGTATATGTACCCAAGTGGTGACCTCTTATTGGTCGTGAGGTACTCGACGTCGGACCAGACTCTCGTCCAAAGACATCTCGCACATGGTTGTCGCCTTGCCGCTCGCTGGTGATTGCAACCACCGACGATGTCAGGATCACGCTTCACCGTGCCGCTTTCACGCACGACCTCATGACATTGAGAGTTCCTCCGACGGCATTTTCAATCACTTCTTTCGCCATCAACGGGGCCTCGAGAGTGAGTGATGCTTATTTTGAAAAAGAGAGTGACAACTTGAAGAATATATGGAACATATGCCAACCACTGGACCAACAGAAATGACAACACAACAGTGATGTTGAATCAAGTTTGGTGCTAATGAGGAAGACGAGTCGCAGGATTCTCTCGACCGGAGGTTCACCGGAGCGCCATGAGGAAGGCGTGGTCGCAGCCAGCAACTGCTTCATCAAAGCTGCCTTCTTCGTCCAAGTCGGCGCGGAGGACCTTCAAGGGGCCAAGCGTTTGCAAGTTCTTGAGGTGGGAGTTCTCCATGTCATCTACATACAAATTACAGTCATTTAGAATCTCAAGAAGCAAAATTACCAAACTCCGAAAATCCTTATCATCGTCTTGGGATCGTAACAATTTGCAACAATTCCATCACAGGTGATACATCAGACATGCAACAGCTTTTAACTCAAAATTGGCTCATTTTAGGATTCTTTCTTCCCTATGTGATGCAGCTAATTAAGCATACTTTGCTGAACTTACCATAGAAAACACAGCATTTGTTTTACCGTCCCAGCGGAACCGCATATTTCACCTGCTCGATTTAAAGGAAAATTGCAACAATATTGAACTAGAAAGAAGGAAGAATCGAACCAGGGTTTCGATTGTCGTCTTGACAAGATACCCTTCTCCAGCAGATCTTGATGAGTCAAGCAAAGGCTAATCTAGGATTTGATCACGATCGGACTAAATTCTAATAGGCTAACATCTTAAAACTAACGCTAATTTCTATCTACACTAGAACATAACAAAAATAAGCCACAAATGCTTCATTGACATGAAACTTTTAAAAATACTTCAACATAAAATATAATAAGAAAAATATGGCAAAACATAAATAATATAGCGTCTTAGATATACAAATTTAGTACCTAAATAACGAAAATGACAATGTCTTGCTACTCTTCATTTTGTATCTCTAATTCCTAGATAAGAAATGCACTTATTAACAATATGCACTTACAGGGAGCCAATTCAAGGTCTAATATAGGGTCAGTTACCTTTGTTTTCCAATTTCCGGTTAGCTTGCCTTAAGCCCCTGACCGCCCTCGACTGTGAATATATCTCATTTTGACATAAAAAAAGCCTCAAGCACTTTGTGCACAACACAACGATTTATGCAATTAAGCACTTAGCATACCTTAGCTTTTAGGTTCTTCACAGTTGCCTTAAGAGCTTCAGAGCTGAGCTTAGGAGACACCTCCTTCCAATCAACAGCTAGCTATTTTGCTCAAGACAGCAACACTGGCTTCAATATTTTCTAGATGAAATTTTTCCTGCAAAATGAAATTAAGAAATATCAGTTGCAACCTTAATTCTTGTGTAAGGCTATAAGAGCAAATGGGCAAAAGACTACTCACCCACTGCTTGTAAGACTGTACATTTTGAGTCAAGCACCAAATGAACACATCAGCAGCCTCCCTGGTGAGCTCTGCATTGTCTGAACAAACTTGTATCTCCAGTTCCTAAATAACCAATGCATAGCACTTATTAACAATATGCAGGCTGCAGGCAACAAGTTAATTTTGCACCAGTCACCAAGCCACCAAGGAACCAAAGCAGTATAACTCAAGGCCTTCGGAGCTGGGGAAGCTTCGGCCTTCGGCGGAGAACCGTGTCCAGCTATCTCCACAAACAGTAGAAATGTAGAATAGTGGATAGAGGTGCGGAGCAGAATATATCGCTCAGTGCGATGCAAACACTGGGTGCCTGGGCCATGGTCTCCTGGAGTAGCATGTGACGTTAACCATACGTCACACTGAAAAATGGGGATCCATTCTTCCCACAAAATAATTAGAACTTGGAAAATGAACTTGGTGTAAAATACATCTCATGTGGAAACATATGTGACGAAAGAAAATTGTTACAAGAGTCAATTTTTGCCACTAGGCCACAGGAATTGCAAAGAAGCAAGTACGAGCCCTCATTTCCACGCCTTCCGACCCCTGAATTGCTTTCCCGAGCGCTTTTGCTGCTTTTTCTTCTCCTGGCGAGAACGCGCTGCCTTTGCTCTACTTATGCGTAGAGGCATCCTCTTCTTGTGTTGTTTCTGCCTATTGCTAAGGCCACCAGTCTAAAAAGGCACAGTAAAAAGCATGTAACCAGACAAGGAATAAAAGCCAAAATCAAACCAGGAAAAGATAAGGTTGCTTATACAGAATGGTGCGAGATCCCATTTTGACAACACACAACCATGTAGCCGAGGATCAAATGAGGAAATAAGTCTATCAGGTTACCTTTTTCTGTTTCACAGCTGTTCTTGCTTGGTATTTTCCTCTATCCTCTCTTCCAGCTTTCACTAACTCTAATCTTTCTTCTTTCGTAAGCTTTCTTTTGATGTGAGCCTACATAAAAAGTTTATGTAAGTGTGTGTCAGGCTGTCAGTGTGTGAGAGAGGGGGAGAGGGGGGAGGGGGGGGGAGCACCTCGAGCTGAGATGGATCAACCCGTTTCATACTAAGCTGATCAGAAGAAGGAATTTTAAAGGTTACTGATTTTGTATCACCACCCTTGCTTAGTCCATGTTGAGCCAAAGCCAGCTTTGCCTCTTTCTTTGCCTGAAACTCAACAATTTCAGTAAAATGTCCAGTAAGAGCAGTATAGAAGAGCGATTTAGTTTTAGACATAAGTAACTTCTCTCTTTCCATAAACATGTAGAACTGCACAGCTTGAATCAGAACTTTAATTGAATGACACTGTATCACGAAAATGGAGAATTTGGAGATCTATTAACTATCTGAAATTCACATACATACCTTGAGCTCTTTGATACGCTTAAAGTCTTCATCAGAGAAAATTTTGCCAGCTTCATCTGATGAACCTTCAGCCTCCTTGGCTCCTGCTAATCTCTTCAGAGCTCGAAGGCTTGCATCTGCAGCATTAAGTTGCCCAATATAATCACTTAACTTCCTCTTCTGCACTTTAGACCTGCTGTCTTTTGGCTTATCCTCCTCATCACTGTCTTCATCCTGGTCTGAGCCTTCATTCTCTGAATCATTTAGGCTTTCATTGAGTTCCTCATCATCTTTATCCTCATCAGATACATCGGTATCACCATCCATATTAGAGTCATCTTCTAGTTCATCATCGTTTTCATCACTATCATGGTCAGAGTTGTCTTGATCCTCGTCTACTTCCTCTGTATCATCATCTTCCCCAGATACTCCATCTTCCTCTTTGTTATCTCCATTGGCATCAAGTTTGTTTGCTTCAGACGGACCCTCCAAACTTTGTTGAGTACCATGTGCAGATGGCAACTCTTTCTCATCATCAGAATCAAAAGCATCAGACTCGTCATCTGAACCTTCCCTTCCGATGAAATGCCTTCATCTAGCAACTCAGCTCCAGGCACATCGCTAGCAACAGTGGCTTCTCCAAATGCCTTTGGCCGAGCCTTTGGATCAACAGGACGGCCACGATCTTTCTTGACTAACAATGAAGGACATATCTGAATTCAAATCAAAAGAAAGTTTAGCTAAGTGGAATTTTAACAGTCAAAACAATCATAGAATCTGCAAGAAGAAAAGAGCTGACCTCCCTGAACAACGTGATAAGTGAACGAGCGGCAATGGAAACAGCTTTCTCATGGGACTTTTTGTATAAAACAAGATCACGAAGTAGATCCTCATTCATCATCTGCAGGTTTAACGGAGAATTAAGGGAAGCTAGATAAGTCCAACAAAGAGGCCAAGAGTATCTTCCTGGATATTCTAGAATCCACAGAATAGCCCAAAGATGCATAGCGTGCATGTATGTTCTACATGCATGAAGGAACATCATAAATGAAACCTTCCAAACTCAAGAGTCAAGATCGACAATAATGGCGGACTAACACTAAACTAAGACATGGTGCCGTAAAGCCAAGTTTATTCCTCTTCAAGTTAAATGCTTTAAACTTGTAGTGGCACAACTATCACAATCTTCAGTCTAGATCCACGACTAAACAAAACCAACCATTTAAGATTAGTTTTAAAAATGATCAAAGCATGCTCCATGTTCCTCAACTTGAGTGCGTCCTAGGTGGTAGGTAACATATGAAAGATTAGTTTTAAAAATGATCAAAGCATGCTCCATGTTCCCTCAACTTGAGTGTGTCCTGGGTGGTAGGTAACATATGAAACATGGCCATCATAATAACTAAAGTTCAGTAAATCCAGTGCATTTAAGGGATGTCTGGTCAGTAGCACTACAAGTAAGAGTACAATTTGAGATATCACAGAAGAGCAAGTAAGTACCAAAGGCATTAGCATGCAGATCTCTCTCACAACATTCAAGCCAACAGCAATAGCCTAAAATGAGTCAATTAGTCAGACATGCTAACGTTAGTTGGGAATACCATTTTCCTATATATATATATATATATATATATATATATATATATATCAAAATTAAGCATCATGCAAACCTCCGGACGAGAACGATCATGCACAAATTGATTTACTATCTGCTTGAACAGTGGTTCAACAGCATCAGGAGGAACCTGAAATTGAAACACAATAATTTAGCTGTATTTTAAGAAAGCAATAGAAATGACATCATTAGTTACAAAATAGGGGGTGCAGTAAGAGGTATTGCACCATATCATGGCAAGCCTGTACTGCTGCAGCAAGTAGAGTTGTCACATCTCGTTGATGAGGCTGCGTCGCAAAAGGGTGCAGAAATTATGACCAAAGTCAACATAAATAAACTACCCATTTTTCAAAGGTTGATGAAAGACGTTAAATAACATACTTGAACATATCTTTGAAGATATGGATAGAAGTTCAACAAAACCAAGTGATGCAGCCCAATAGTCCTTGCTATAACCTTTAACATCATCATCCTTACCTGCAAGCGTGCAATGGTTTTTTCTTTAAACTTGAATGCTTGATGTTTATTTTTAAAAAAAGGTGGAAAAAGCTTGGCTATGTTAGCATACAATTGCGTACTAAAGATGGCAAGGTTGATACAAGGGTAAGCATATCAAAGCAGAACAAGCCGAAAAATAGGAGAATTAGAACTAACGATCTTAAACATTGGATGAAATCTATGTCACTCACAACAAGCGTTTAAAGCAAACATTTTTTCCGAAAACCCTCTGAATTATTCCATATTATATTCCTGCCCTTCTACCACCTAGTGAGATGAGCAACCCACTTGATGTAAACCATCCAAATCTGATCCAATGATTGAGATTTGAATTCTTATTCTCCTATTTTAAGGATAGTTCGTACTATATACACTCTTATCTAAAGCTTTAGCAAAAAGGTAAAAGTAACAAGTGATGATAGCCATAAGGGAACTTTTAAAAAAACTTCCCTGAAAGTGTTAATGTAGAAAGAATGAGAACAACCTCAAATCGCTCATTGCATTTCTGCAGCCGAGAGAAGAGCTTCTCAGCAAAACCCTGTGAGCCCAAAAAAGAGTTTCAGCATAACAGAAGGGCGCATTTCATCAATAGAAAGAAGTGCATGTGGCGTCTAAATTCTAAGGTGATAACAACATGAACAATAATGACGTTACTCCACCTGGGGGTCCTTTAAATACGTAGCGGTGAATAGTAGCTGGAGCCAGTCTCAGTGGATTTCGTTGTTGCCTTTTCATACTACTGAATTACACGCTGTAATTTAGCTTTCTTCTTTTTCTTACTAGCAGAAGTGCCCTTGTGATTTGCCTGAGAAAGCAATACCAACAAGACATAATGCATCAGAAGAGACAAATGAAAAAATGAAAACAGGAGTATGTAAAATACTATCAATAAAGACACAATGCTGAAACAACCAAATCACCTTGTAAACATCATCTTTACTAAGAATAACTTGTGGGTCTTGGTTTGCTTCATCTTCACTGTTTGATGCCTCACTATCATCTGCTTGTTCAACATTTTCATACCCAAGGAGGAATGAAATAGCGGCTATCATAATCCTGCAAGTAAAAAAGAATCTTTTAGATGAGAAGCAACCACTAGCAAGCACCTAGTATTTTCTTGCAGCATGTACCTAGAAGAAGGATGGAAACAAGCATTGCATATAGCATTTGTTGTGCGGTCATCAAACCAGACCCTCCGGCGGTGAAGATCACACAGAATAGTAAAGGCCCTCTTTGCTCTTAATTCTTCCTCACCCTGAGAAACAGGACACGTAATTAGAGGAGGTAGGGAAAAATGATTTCAAATGTATACTTATTAGCCACTATGTTAAACCCGATAATACTAATCAATGCAAGTGCGAGATGTTGCAAACCTGTAAGAATGTAAAAAGAATGTTTTGCAGTTTACGATTCTTGGCTTCATTCTTGTGCTTCTGATTCATCCTCCTGATACTGTGTACAATATGTGAAAATGCAAGTTTTTTACAGCTCGATCTCCAATAACTTGAAGCTCCATAAATAACTCCACTGTGTCTTCCAGATCAACAATCTAAACATTTTTTTAAAAAAAAAGGCATATGAAGTCATAAGATTAATGGATCACAAGATGTGAAAGTATGAGGAACCCAAAAGAGTGTTCCGTTTGTTAGATTTTGGGAGAGAAGAGAGAAATAGGGGCTGAATTGTTGGTTCTATTGCAAGAGCCCAAGGGCAATATATAGTGTACAAGAGAAACACTAGACTAGACTACAATTACATAACTACTCCTAACACTTACATGACTATTACACTACCACCCTTAACATCTCACTCAAACTCAATGCATATGCAATACCATTGAGTTTGAAGATGACGACACTAAAATAAAAGATAAATCCAAAGTCCGAGCTTGAAGATGTCGTCGAAGCATGCAACTCTTGAACAAAAATTGTCCTTCGGCTCTTCACGCACGAATGTCTTGATTTGGAGATGTTGAAACCGACAGGAATAGAGAGATATGTCAAATCAAGCTGATGAAAAGAGAAATAGAGACGAGGACACGAACCAGATCCGTCCACCCAAGAAGTGAGGTGACAGTGTCAAATCTGGCGCTCGATGAAGGCAAAGATGACGGATCAGATCCGCCCACCCAAGATATGAGGTGACGGTGTCAAATCTAGCACCCGACGAAAAACAAAGACGAAGAGACAGTTGATGATAATGACAAAGAAGGCCATTGGTCAAGAGTCGCAATGATACGAAGATATGTAGCAAGATGGCTACAAGAGAGGACCAAGGGGGGCAAAGTCGCATCAACAACGATGATGAGGGTGACCACACTCGATCCACTCGATCCAATGGACGGACCGTGGCAACCCGAAAAGGAAGAAGTAATCGGCTAATCGACAAAGGATATGATAAACTGGTACAACTTTGACGAACTCAAAGAGAGATGCAACGGACTTGGATGGACTCGATGGAAATCAAAGGAACATAGACTTAGGATACTAACAGCAGCAGATATCAGCAGGAGAATACAATCGGTGATCACACATCTCCTCCAAACAATCCTCCAAACAACAAGCATCGACTTGCCGCGACTCCAAAGACACAATGACCAAAGATGGTGGAGATGGTGGCGATGATGAAGATGGTGAAGGGCTCCCGACCAAACAACGGCGTGCATAGGAGCCACAGAAAGCACCACCAAAGACGCCGTGGTGGTCTAGCGATGGCAAAGGATCTCCACGAGCTTGAGCGAAGGATCCGGCGATGGCAAGTGATGAGGTCATCGGCGACAAAAAGGCCGACGATGATGATGGAGCTCAAAATCGAGGAATATGATGGCCGACCATCGCTTCGTCGTGCGCCGCTTACTCCCCTCTTCGCTTCCCCACCACCACCACGATGAATAGAGGTCGGCGATGGCGGCGACAAAGGTGGAGCACGTAGATGACAAAGGCGACCTCGGAGCTAGCAAGTGAGGGACCGAGCGGTGGCGAATCCGAGCTCGATCCGGCGACAACGAGCAACACGAATCGAGCCCGGCCACATCGGCCGCCTTCAGACTCGATCCAACAAAGTGACCCGGCAAGGCATCAGTGAGCTTGGCGTCTCGATAACAGCGTCAAAGCAGAGCACCAACAGGGAGGCGAGGCGAGCTCCTTCACCGGAGCAGAGGCATGGATCCGGAAAGGCAAGCGAGGCGAGGCGGCGGCAATAAGAGCTGAGCAGCGCGTCTTTGGAGATCGTCGCAGTGGCGTGGTGGGACGTCGCGGCAACCTCGCGACCTCTCCTTGCTCGGGTGCAAGGTCCCGATCGCCGGCTCGGCGGCGTCTCAAAGCTTCGATGGAGCGAGGCGCGGAGGCTCGAGGCGGCGTCTCGAGGCGTGAGAGCGGATCCGGGTTTGGGGGCATCGTCTCGGGCTAGTGAGGAGTAGATCTCATCCGGGGAGGAGCTGCGGCGGCGTCTTGGGCCGGGGAGGAACATATCCGGGCTTGGGGGCGGCCGCCGATGACGACGAGGCCCGGATCTGTCGGGATTCGAGGATGGCGGCGACAAGCCACGCCTGATCTGACCGGGACCGAGCACGAACCTCGTGACCTCGAAGGCGACGGCGGCAAGCTAGAGAGCGACGTCGCGTATGTTGAAGAGCGCTGTCAGAGTAGGCGGCGATGGCGATGCCCTTCTTGAAGAGCACCGAGGATTGATCGAGGATTTCGCGTGGGGCGTGATCTTGGCGAGGAGGAGATTTGTGGTGATGGCGACGGCTAGAATCATGGAAAGGAAATTATCGCTGATGCTGCTGAGACGAGTTGCTACTTGACAGAAACTACATACGCTAGAGATAAAAACGAAATTGGGTGCTTCTTGAGGAAGGAGATTGTTTCACTGAGAGGCGCTCAGGTGGAAGAAGATAGAGGCTAGAGTTTGGATCTAGGCTCGATACCATGTTAGATTTTAGGAGAGGAGGAAATAGGGGCTGAATTGTTGGTTCTATTGCAAGAGCCCAAGGGACAATATATAGTGTATACGAGAAACCCTAGACTAGACTACAATTGCATACTACCCTAACACTTACATGACTATTACACTAATACCATTAGCAGATTAACCGTGAAGAATGAAGTTACAACGGAAAAAATTATTTTCACTTGGTTAAAAACCCGTCTTCCAAAATTTTAGTTCTTTGTGATAAGATTGTAACCTCCATTCCCACCGCCTAGTTGAGCGAGGGTACCTAATATATCATGAACCGTCATTTGGTACCATAAAAGTCTAGCAAAAGTTGCTTACGACTAGCTGATTATAACAGAGCCAGCCCTAATCTTTTTATCAAAGAAAAAACTCTATTGATGTGATTTGCACTTTCTAATCCTCCATGACCAAACAAAAACACCTCTAAAACATTCACTACCACAAAGAGTCCCTTTTTTTAATATATAAATAACATGCAAGAACTAGGACCATCATGATGCAATTACATTTTCCTAATAGGAACTATACATCATTAAATTCCAAAAACAAACCCGAAATTAAGATCCTGTGAAAACAATGCTGATTACAATTCAGGAGCACAAGGAAAAATATCCTACGCTTCAATCATTTTGTAGCATCAACATGAAGTCATGAACAATGCAAAGCCCATCAGCCTAATTTGCTGGAATCCTTCAACTAACCAAACCAGAAGGTCCATATTTTCTGGGCAGTTTGAAGAAATCAAACAAGCACATCTAACACAACAAAATTGAAATAAAATACTTTCCAATACCAAACTCTACTTGCGAAAATCTTCCCACCTATCCTTAACCACAACAAACCGATCCCAGACGTATCAAATTTGGATAAAAATAGATACCAAGAGATCAGTACAACTAATAATCTTCTAATTCTCATAGATTCATCATACAATTCAAACAACGGTAATACCCCCAAACTAAAGCACATCCAATTTCAGCAAACCCGAATGAAACTTACTCCACAATCACAGCAAGTACTTTTCGTTCCATCCCATCCAATTCAAACAAAAAATTTATCTGAAACCAATAAATGAACTAAACAGGCGTTACCTTTCGGTTTACTAGCAGGATAAGTGCCTGCACGAGGTGCACCCGGAGCCCCGACGGCAGAGCGCGCGCGTTGGTATCAAGCAAACCCCCAATCTGATCGGGCAAATTGGCAAGGTCGTCCGAGTAGAACGGCGCCACGTGGGCGAGGAACAGCGCGAGGTCGCCGAGCTCCTTCGCCACCTCCCCTCCGCCGCCCGAGGAGGACGTTGAGGCCAGAGCCGCTTGCTGCCGAAAGAGGAACACCGAAGACTCGAAGTGGCAGCGGAGCTGGCGGAGCTCCGCCTCGTAGCCCTCCGGGTCACACTTCATCTTCGCCTGCAGCGCTGGGAGGCTCTGACGCTCGCCCGCGCCCCCGGAGGCGGAAGCGGAGACCGCCTCCGGCGTGAACGCTGGCGCGTGCTGACGAGGCATGGCGGTGGGCGGCGGTGGCGCAGCCGGCCGCGGGTCGGAGGAGGGCGGTGGGTGGTGGAGGTCGGCGGGGCGACGGGAATCGACTAGAAATTAGGAGGCGGGGTGGCGATGGCGGATCTGGCGGCGGTAGCCGCCGGAGACGGGGAAGAAGGTGGCGGCGGGGGAGCACGGGAGGAGCAGGGGCGGCGTGGAGGAGCTCCGCTTGTCGCTGATGGCGAGGGCAGGAGAGGAGGAGGCCGGCGGCGGAAGCGGGAGGGGACAAGGGTCGCGGGTGGGCCTCGCCGGCACCGGGGAAGACGCTAGCAAGGCAGTGGGGTGGCAGCGCGGGGCGGCGGGGTTGCGTCTGGTGGCGGCGAGTGGGAGGGAGACGACAGCCGGAGATTGGGGGAATTTTTTTTAATTTGGCACCGTGGTGCCGTATTAATCGCAAAAATAGCATTGTTAATATTAAAATTGCAAATATGTCCCATGCCGAGCGCGGAAGTCCGAAATTGTGACATGTGTAACATTTCGTACTGGAGGAGCGCGGAAAGTCAGTGATCTGCGCGGAAGCTAGGAGCGTGAATGCGTGATACGGAATGTGACGGATCCGCACAGCTTCCGTGCCAACAGAGCGTGGCAGGGAACCGGCAACCTTCCGCGTTGGGCGAGCGCGGTAAGCAATTGAATTCACTGCTGTGGCTTGGAATGTGATTAAAAAAATGAAAACGTTGCTTTCAAAGCAACAGAGAACGGAATAAAAAAAATGAAAATGTTGCTTTCAAATCAACATAGAACAGAAAAATGGTCCCTTCCGCGCTCCGGTTCCACGGGACCTTGCCTTCTGCCATCCTTCCGTGCTCAGGTGATCACGGAAGCCCTAGTTTTCTCATCCGATATTCCACGCTCATCGACTTTAGCGCTCCTCGGTAGCGGAATGTTACACATGTAAGCATTTCGGATTTCCGCGCTCGATAGGGGGCCAGATTTGCAATTTTGGTATCAATGATGCTATTTTTGCAATTAATGTGGCACCACGAGGCTAAAATAAAAAAAAAATTGTGCTTTAACAGGGAGAGGATTGCCTTTGGATCTCAATCCAACTGCTAAGAAATCTGAATGGTCTTAACCTAAAAAAATCAATCAGATTAATCTGAATGATGGGTAGACAGACCCAACCTGAAATATATCGGAGAACCGGTGGTCGGCGGCGTTGGACAATGTGCCGACGAATTTCAAGTTCATGGCAAATTCCCGCCTTCTGTGGGGTCCTAAGACCATCTCTAATATTGTGTTTTACCCGGTTCAAATGAGAAGAAAAAAGACATTGAATCGATTCAATACATTGGAGGGGTCGATTCCAACAAAAAAAATACATAGAACCAGACTCCTAATCGATTCAAATCATTAACCAACTCATATGAATATTAAACAACTACATAGAGAGAGTGCGGTTGAGAGATGGTATTATTATTTTGTGGTTTTTCAATATAATGTGGGTTCGATTATTAGTATGAATCGGTTCAATACATTAGAGAAAAACAAGCTTGGTACCTAGAATACTTACATAAAATGACTTTGAATCGACATCGGTTTAATACACTAAAAATACTCTAAATACCGCCTTCAATTCAAGTCGAGATGGCGTAGAAAGTTATCCCGCCTTTAGTGTCAATCGTTGATTTGTTTCCTTAACTACGAGCATTACCTCATCATTTGAAATTTTGAACGTCTCTCAGTAGTTCTGGATCAATTCTACTGGTCAGTAACGATTTCTCCATATATCAAAAGCCATTGTTGAAACAAACTTTGATGTAGATCTTTGGTCTCTATCTTCGTTGTAAAGCTTGTACATATGGTTTTTACGACTTACGTATCGGTGCATATAAACATATCATCTTAATCGTAAGAGATGGAATATTTACAAAGTAGCATAATCTTTATCTATTATATAATTAAAATGGTGTTGAAAGGAGCTTCATGTTCCTCTATAAGACCGGACATTCACACATCAATGGTAAGGAAAAACAAATATCTATCACTTTATTTGGTGGGTTGATTAAAATGTTGTAAATTATGTTTTTTTTCAATTAGGGATGCTAGCGAATACAAGTCTACTTTAAAATATAACGAATACTACCGTATATAGCCGAGCAATTACGCTAACAAGTCAGATAGTTATTGTTAAACCCGTAGCTCTCATGTAATAAGTGGGTATCCATGCACATAATTTTTATTAGAAAGACAACTGATTGTAAGTGTTTATCTATGGTACAACCAGCGTCTGAACGTACGTACACTTTAATGCAACATCTTATATCGGTGAATAACTTGTGCAACAATTGTAATCAACACATGCAAACAAAATGTTGAATAACAATGGAAAAATACCAAGAAAAGTTGAAACCCTTCGCCACAAAAGTAACAATGTCTGTTGTTTTTCCTCCCTATCGTACACACACCAAGCCAACTCCCAAGAGCAACAACGTATTCAAATTCAATGGAGCACAAAAAAAACACCAGTTTGCAACAACAAAAAAATTGGACGATCGGGTGTTGCAACATTTGAGCCTAACTTATGAAATATTTTGATTTCACATGTGCAACAATGAACAACACCAGATGCAATCATCGAGAAAATCTTTTTAAAAAAAACATTGCAAGAGTTTATTATTGAAACATTCAAAAACTATAGTCCCAACATCTCAATTCACCTCTTGCAACAAAAAGAACATATGGCTACAACAAAACACCCAACTCACTGGCTCTGAGACTTGACGACAAGCTCAGCCACATGCTCCCTCCATGGCGCCTGCTCGCCCCACCCCGCCACCACACCAAGGTGTGTTTTCTCCATGGCCCCTGTTGTTGAGCCTTTGCTGCAACCATTGGCCTATAGGCACGCCTCGTCCATGGCCACAGTACCTAGTACAACATATCCCAACACCTTGGGAGTTGTATCATCTGTATCATGCATCACTAACGCATTCTTGGGCATAGCTCAGCGGAACCTCATCTAGCACAGGTAGAGCGACGAGAATAGAGAGGATAAGATATTGGGGCAAATAATTGATGAGTTGGAGAGACATGAAGGCGAGGCTTCAAGTGGTGATAGGTGGGAGAGGACCGGGATCGAGGCGGAGTGGGCCTCGGGCCTCTCGGGCTATGGCCCGAGGCCAACAAAAATTCAAGGTAAAATCACAAAATTCGGCGTGCATCGCTGCGGAGGAGGCCAATCGCCTGGTAGGCCAGAGACTTACGGCGATCTTGGCTCCGCCCGGGGATTAGTGGTTGGGGTAGTCTCTATATAGGAAAGGCGTATGATTTATATAGCATTACCGTTCATCTATCGTAGTAGCTTTGGCCCTTCCTGTCCACTAGAAGGCGAGGCCACCACCACTAAACATAAAACTACTGACAAGGCATGTCCGTCTGAAGCGTTAAGAGCATGGCGATGGATGGATCGTGACATGCAATGGCCAGAGTTTTTTTTTTACCTCAGAGAGCAATTGCCCAAAAGCTTGCTTTGCCTAGGCTTGGCTCGACATGATTGCAACACAACACCACTGTTGAAAACTTGAAACTCATCGAACATACATGCATGGCCCAGTCTGTTAACTAGCAGCATGCATGGCTAGTCGTGTAGGCTGGGATCGATGCGAGCCTAAACCACCACCCCCAGCGAGAAAGGAAAACCACGCGTCACCCGTCTCAAAAGCCCAGTTTGGCCTAGGAATATTTCACGTTTCAGGGGTTGCCGTGCCGGTGCCCCACGTGTCGAGCCGGCTCCCCCAGCCAAAGAGGTGACCCCCTCTCCCTCCCCACGTCTGAAAGTACAGTGGTAGATCTAGAATTTAATCACGCCTTAGGCTAAATTCTAATACGCTAACAACCTAGAACTAACGCAAATTTATACCCACACCACGACATAACAAAAATAAGCTACAAATACTTTATTGATATGAAACTTTAGCTCAATGCTTCAACATAAAACATAATAAGAAAAACATGACAAAACATAAATAATATAGCATCCTAGAGATACAATTTGAGTACCCAAATAACGAAGATTTCATCTCTATCATAACCCACCATTTCTTCATCAATAGTTGGACAAGAATTAGAACCTACAAAGACAACATAAAAAAGTATATCAAACATAGGGGTGATTAAATACAAAGAACACGAAGAAATTTTGCAACCTTTTCATCCTTCTCTTTATACCATTTATACATTTCTAAGAAGTTCCCCTATTGTTTGAGCTAGAAGACTCGCGATGTCCACGAAAAGCAAGAGCTTGCAATGGAAGAAAATTTTTTCAACGAAGAGAATGGAAGAAATTTTGTAATGCTTAGCATAATAGTAAGACACGCTTTATATTCTTTCTCATCCTTCTTGGTGGCAGCAACCATCACATAATCCACACCTTGCCTTTGATTTTTGAAAGTCTCGCATTGTCTTCTTGCTTTATTGTGAGCACTATTGACTTTACCAACATGTTCATCAAAAGTTTGAATTCCATTCTTCCAATAACTAAACCCTACGTTCGTGAAGGCATCAACACCAAAGTTTTCAGCTCTCTGCTGCTTAAAGTGATAACAATAAAAACAAAAGGCCGCATCTTGAGCAACACTATATTCCAACCAATCATACCTTATGAATCATGACTCCTGAAATACCCTCTTATGACCTCCCTGGTCTTTCCACAGGAATTTATGTCCACTTGGTTGGCATGGTCCCAATTGCAAATACTCCCTTCTAGCAGCATCCCTAATTTTAAGATCCAACTCCTCAAATACCCTCTTATCAGCAACTACCTCATATGGATTAAGCTCAACATGATGCTCGTTGTGACTAGCTCTAGTTCCAACTCTTTCTTAAAGAGATTGGTTGGATTACGTTCGTATTGGAAAATAAGATGATAATATCTTGCTCCTCTTCATTTTGTATCCCTAATTCCTAAATAAGAAGTGCATTATTTTCAACGGGAATCTTCATGATGATAAATTTTATTTGCAAGACCAAATCAAACAGACAAAGTATTGAGATGAGGAATTGTATCCCTAATTGCATTATTTTCAACAGAATCATTTTGTATCCCTAATTGCATTATTCCAAATAATTTTGTATATCCCAAATAATTTTGTATCCCAAATCAGATTTAGGGACAACACATTGGGACTTTTACTTTGGCTATGATAATTGTAGAAACTTATGATACTTTATCCCTGATTTCATGGTCTCAAGATTTACCATAATTTGGAACAGGTTCTAAGTTTGGCTCTACTGTAGGTAACATTGTTCCCTGGTATGGTTCTATTTTGGACCATTGTTCTATTACAAGACCTTTGCACGAGCTCAAGCTTCCACAACAATTCATCTACGACAAAAGGAGTGCGGAAGAGCTATAAGTCCATATACTTTAATCGACCATGTGCAAACTATTTGCTTGCGATGTCCGGTAAAACCAAGCATATCGTTGAGCACTTATAGCATCCTTGTCTTTTGCTTGCTCTTCTTGGTTCTCCTTCTCACGACAAAGCCGAGTGTAGAGGCGGCGAGGCGTGGAGGGCATGGGCGGTGGCGGCAAAAGAGGAGCGGACATGGAGGGTGTGGGCATGAGGAGGCAACAATGAAGAAGAAGGGAGGCGTGGATTGGAATTAGGTTTCTGGAGGTCTTTAGGGCGTGGGGAGAGGCCGAGTGGGCTAGGCCGGTGGGATGGGAGGAAGAGTGGGGAAGGCTAGGTCTTGGGCTAGGCCGCTATGTAACTTCTTGTTAGACCTATACAGCGAAAAGCTATGCAATTTTTTTGTTAGACCTATATAGTGAAAATTTTATACTGAATTTTTTTTAAACCTCGGGCTATAGCCTACCCAGCACAAAGCCTATGAAACAATGAATTCTCCGTGAAATTGGGCCAAATCAAACATGCCAGCCGGCCAAGAGCTTGCCCGATCGACGCCTTCTCACTCACCGCGCCTCGCGCCGCAGCGGCGTCCAAAGCGGCAACACTGTTACGCGGTCGTTTTCGCCCGCATGCGTCCGCCCGTTCCCACGGTCGCATGGTTCTTTCAGCGGTTAGGTCGTGACAAGCTCGGTGCCAAGTGAACTCGCGACGTCACCGTCACCAGCGATGCCTGTGACGATCGCCAGCGACTCGCGAGCTCACATGCATGCGTCGCGTTACCTTACCTCACGACCGAGTGACCGACCGATCGATACCTTGAGACGCACCCCAACGTACGCGCGCGCGGGGGCGAGCACCGCGCGTGTCGGTCGGGATGGTTTCCACGCCGCTTTCTGCAACCAAACACACGCCGTTCTCCTCCTCTTTGTGTCTTATGGTGAGGTGGTGCATACTCATCGGCCCTTTGAATTGTGCATCAACCGGCAAAATCTGCGTTACAGGGATAAGTTAATCAGTCACTCAGTCGGTCAGGAACCTTTCTCCGAGAATATACTGATCAGAAACATTTCTCAGCTTCTGGTGCAGCATCTTCACACGAGTCGGTGCTGATGCAACAAATGCTTTTAGAGTCAAAGCCTAGAGAAATAATAAAGTTGGCACCAAACTATATGTTGCAACTTGCAAGACCTTACAAAGTCAGTAATCAGTATGGTATGGAGTATGGACCATACCATCATGTTATCCTACGTAAAGTATAAGGTAATAGTAGCTTCATGTGCAGGGAAAGTGGGCACGCAGCTACCCTAATCTGGATTAAGTCACAAAATGGAACGAGACTATTCATATTTCATGTTCAGAACTGCAGATAACGCGAACTACGCTAAATCAGCACACAACAGTGATCTTCCACACTACTTAAAGCAAATCTATTCTTCTCATGTGTAGGGATGGCAGTAGAGCGAATTTTTTTATTTATTAATTAACCTTTTTTTAAATTTTATTTTAAAGTTAATCGTAGCATTTATTTCGATTATGGCTTTGGTCACCTGTGCACATGGCGTGACAAAACAACATATCACGCTTAGCCCATTTCGATCAAACTCTTGTCACGCCTTTGGAAGTGGCATGGCGAAGAATATTTAGTCACGCCATAATCGATGGCGTGACAAAAAGTGATATTTTGGAGACTTATCTGCACGTGTGATGTTGTTTTGTCACGCCACTACCCGTGGCGTGGCCAAAGAGGTCAAAATTGGAAATAAAGTGCACCGGGGTTAACTTTAAAATAAAATTTAAAAAAAGGTTAATTAATAAAAAAAAGTTTCAGTAGAGCCCATTCCCCGACGGGAAACCCTGTTAGGGGACGGGGATGGAGGACATTTTTGCCTGTGAGAATATAATTTAGACCAAATTAATTCCTATTGGGGGTGGTGGGGACAGGGACAGGGACGTTCCCGAATCCCCCATACCCATGCCCCGTTTGTGACTATAAGAAAGTGCCATTTGAATGTTTGGACATATATTACTTATATACCCTCTTACGGCAGCTATTCACGACGAATGGCACCTACATGGCGGCTTCGGCCTAAAGGGCCAATTTTTGGGATCAATTGCTATAGACCATATCTCCATAATCTAGAACTCATGGGCTCCTCCAAAATGCAAATTCTTTGTTTGGCTGACGATCTAGAATAGACTGTGGACATCAGACTGGCTCCAGCGACGGGGATGACCAAATAACGGACTTCGCATTCTTTGCTGACAGCTATCAAAAACGACAATCCACATTTTTTCCACTTGCAGATTTTTGGCGCTAATACGGAGTATGATCTCCAATTGGCTTGGCTTACGGACCCTCCAACCATCCCTTTGGGCGACCTCTACTACAACCAAAGACTGGTGGACGGCAACCCTCAATGATCGGGGATCACAGAGAAAAGCCATAGCAAGTCAGATCATTCTAGTAACTTGGGAGATCTAGAAAGAGCGAAGCAAGAGTGTCTTAAAAAACAAGAGCGTCACGCCACAAACCCTCCTTTTAAAGATCAAAGATGAGATGAGAGCTTGGTGCATGGCGGGAGACACGCCTAAAACCCATCATTCCTGGATCTTAGGCTTCTGTGTGCCTTGTTATTGTTTGTGTTGTCCTTCCCTTGAGACTATCTTTTAGCTCGTGATACTGTCTTTTGCACTCGTTCTTAATTAATTTGTAGGCAAGTCTTTTGCCTGCGTGTTTATATATAGAGAGAGAGAGAGACCCTCACAAATTTTAGATCTTAACATTATATGACGGTTTTGTATCTTTGCTTAGAATTTGTGATAAATTTATGCATCCTTTGCTAATCCAATCTTTGCATCATTGTTGATAGTGACTAGTTCTGCGATCTACGTGGTTAGTCGATCTTAGGGGAGCGGGCCATCGGGTCCCATTTCGACCGGGCCGAGGAACGAGAAGAAGTTACGCCTTATTTGGGCTTGTTTGGTTAGACGAAAATCTCTGCTCATCCACATGGATGGGCCGAGATTTTACTTTAAATTCCTAACATATCTACATAGATCTTGGTCGAGAATGGGTTTCCCAAACAAACCCTCGTGTAATCGGGCGCGTGGGGATCGGGAATAAACAGGAGCGGGGACGTTCCAGGTTCCCCTGAGTGTCACCGTTGTCATCCCTGCTCATGTGCCACAGTTTAGTGTTTTCGGCTAGATGTACATGTGAAAATCTTTTAACAAGGGAAACATTCCTAAAGTTTCTGAAGATTGTGCGGCCTATGTTTGGCGACGAGGTGCTTCGGAGAAAAACTCTGCCATGAACAGATTGCAGATAGGAAGTATCATCTCAACCATTTTCTAATTCCCAACACCCAACAGTAATCAATCTGGAAAAGGGCACGCACAGAACAAGGGCCATTAGCTCAACTAGCAATCCGACAAGACAGAAGCATTTAGCAATTAGGCAATTGCCAATCATAGGTCCTCGCCATGGTAGATAGATCAAAAACCATGAGTAGGTATGGAGCTACCGTGCGACGATGCACAGCTATCACTCTGAGCGACGGGGAAAAAACAAATTTTTGGTCCTCGCCATGGCTAAGTGGCATAACTCCCAAAGACCTGGCTGAAGATTTTCCAAATGTCAAGAAGAAGGAAAATAAGAACGGTAGGTTCTTCTGATCGGACTTATTCTTTATTAATACAATAGGCAGGCAATTACAGTACTAATCAGCGTCGCATCGTTTTCGTCTGCAGTACTGCCGTGAAGCGACTGAAGCCTACATGGTTCCAGAAAAGCTTAACAAGACATGGCACCTCCATGCTGCTGACTTCCCTCGTCACACGGAACCCAAAAGACAAAAAGCCAGAGAGCAACGTCGCAACTCGCAACAAATTCGTCCCAGGCCATACGCGGGCCCAGGTAAGGCCCATATCGAAGCCCACGATATGGAAGCTGACCGTTCATCGAACTTACCTAAACTACCCTCTCAGATCTAGTAAATTACAAAACTGCCACTAACCCAAGCCGGCCTGCCACTACCCACGGATTGCACAAGCCGGCGTGCCACTTGCACTGGCCGGCTTAAATTACACCCAGTGGCAGTTTCGTAAATAAATCCAACGTAGCGGATTTGGGAGGGCACCCATGAGTTCTTGACCTCTCAGCGTTCAAAATATTTCGAAATTGCTCCGCCGCCTCGTCGTCTTCTCCTTCCTCTCTCTGCTCCCCCACACCTGAAAATTTCCCGAAAAAATCGAAAGTAATTTCCCCAACTCGGGTGCCTTCAATTCCCTCCGAGCTCATCAAATCCGTGATTTTTCCTGAGGTTTTCTCCGATCCAAAGTTCGGTTTTGTCGGCGCTTCCAAGCCACGAGAGATTCTTTGCCTTCGAGCTCACTCCACCCCGCCCCAAGAAAGCTCCCCTTCCCCCACCCCACCACCGTGGAGAGAACCCTAGCTATAACCCCAAATCCTGCCAGTAATCCCCGCCCATGGCCTCCTCCCTCACGCCTCGCTGTCCCTACCAGGTAATTTTATTTGGTTTTTTTTGCAATTTTTTTTCGCAATTTTTTTCGCTTTTCTTGGATAATTATTGGAGTGCTGAGTTCTTGCGATTTGGAACGTGGTGTTGTTATTGTTGCAGAAGAAGGAGAATTTGGGGAACGCGCGGCAGGGGATGGGGTTCAAGGTGGCGCCGCGCAGGAACGTGCTCTCGGCTATCAACAATGGCGAGGCGAACGGCGCCCCGGCTCCGGCAGACGGTGGCGGGGATGGGGCCGCGCCAGCGGCGCCTGTGGTCGAGTTCAGCGGAAGGGAAGATGTGGAGCGGCTGCTTGCCGAGAAGATGAAGGGGAAGAGCAAGAACGACTTCAAGGTGGGTTCTCTTGGGGTCTCTTGGTGTCATTTTTGTTGAAAATATGGAGGGGTTTTGCTGAATTGTTTGGATTTGTGCAGGGGAGGATTGAGCAGATGAGCGACTACATCAAGAAGCTGAGAGGGTGCATCCGGTGGTACATGGAGCTGGAGGACGGCTACTTGGCCGAGCAGGAGAAGCTCCGGGGGTCGATGGATGCAGAGAATACCCGTCATGCCGAGTTGGGTAATGGATTCTAACGCTCTTGGCTCTTTTTGTGTCTTTTGATCTTGCCGAGAGGGAAAAAAGCCATTTTTGAGCATGCATGTCTGCTATTTGGTCATCAACTTAGCATCTGCTGGTATTGAACTGGGCATAGAGTTTCTCTCAGTCCTTAATTTTCATTGCATTGTCCTTGCAGAGACACAACTCAGCAGTGCTCTTGAAGAGTTGAAAGCTGCAAACCAGGACTTGACGAAACGGTGTGAGTTACTGGAGGAGAGCTTGAACAAGGAGAAGGCCGACAAGTTGGTCAGAACTCTCATACATAATTATTATGTGTCATTGCTGTGTGATGGGCTTCAATCACAGCTTTAATTTCATACTGGCAGCATGCTGTGGAGTCTTATGAGAAGGAAATGCGGGAAAGGGAGTCAGCTGAGACTTCACGGGACTTGCTGACGGTGGACCTGGAAAGGGTCACTCATGAGGCAAAACGGTTTAGCGAGCAGGTAGAAGTTCAAAATGTTTTATAGTGTCTTTACATCAATTTGTATCATGAGATCTCTTTGTTGGTGGATAAAATTGTGAACTAGCTAAAAATGGTCCAAGACACGAACAAAAGGCTGCAAGAGTACAACACCAGCTTGCAGCAATACAACAGTAACCTTCAAGCTGATGCCTCAAAGAATGGGGAGACTATCTCCAAACTGCAAAGGGAGAAGAGTGCCATGATGGAAACTATGGCTACTCTTAAAGATCTTAACAACTCAATGAAGAACCAGTTGGATTCTTCCAGGGTGAGTTTTGTTTGTTTCTGAACAGAAAACTGTAGATTGTATATTGAATTTGTGGAATAGGTTTTCTTGTTTTAAGCTTTATTCATATGTAGATTTCACATATGTTTCCTGTTTCCGTTATTTAGAATTGTTTTATATTCTCTCAGACTTCTCAGCAAGAGGCTATTAGGGTGAAGGAAGAACTTAGAAAAGAAGTGGAGTGCCTCAGAACTGAGCTGCAGCAAGTTAGAGATGACCGTGATCAATCTGTTACTCAAGTGAATAGCTTGAGCACTGAACTTGCTGATTACAGGGAACTAGCTGGAAAGTCTTCAAAAGACTGTGAAAGCTTGAGTGTACAAGTGTCAGCCTTTGAGGTTTGCGGCTTCATATTCACTTGGTTAATTCTTGTGCGTACGGCTATTTGGCTTACCATTATGCTTGTGTTCAGGAAATGTGTAATATGCAGCAAGAGCAGATTGAAACTTTGCAGAAGCAGCTTGCAATTGCAACTGAAAAGCTGAAGGTTAGAAAACATATCTTATCAGTGCAAAATTTACTAAGTACATACAATGTACCACTCTCTGTCGTTTGATCTTGTTTTTTACATTTGCAGCTTGCTGATGTGACCGCAATTGAGGCGATGACAGGATATGAAGAACAGAAGGAGAAAATAAAAGATCTGGAAGAGCGTTTGGCATGTGCGGAGTTTCAAATTGTTGAAGCTGACAAGTTACGAAAGAAGTTGCATAATACGATATTGGTAATACTTACAAGATAGTAGCAATTCTTATTCAAGTGATTTCTATCCAACAAAAGAAAACAGTGAATAAAAGATTGAAATCTGATACATATTATTGTCTGGTACTGATTGGCTGTCCTATTTGCAGGAACTGAAAGGGAACATTAGAGTTTTTTGTAGGGTTCGGCCGCTTCTGTCTGACGGTGATTCTAGTGGTCTGGATGAAGCCCTTATTTCTTATCCAACATCAGTAGAATCTGCTGGACGTGGTATTGATTTGATGAACCAAGGTGAATTGTGTTCTGCGCAGTTTCTTTTTTGGTTGCACCCAATTAGTTTTCGGGATTGAAGCTAATGGGTGACTGCTTTATTGTTTTGTATCGTTTAGGTCAGAAATTTTCCTTCTCATATGACAAGGTTTTTGACCATGGTGCTTCACAAGAAGGTGTGTTCGTGGAAATGTCACAGCTCATTCAAAGTGCACTTGATGGATACAAGGTAATGATTTTTTGCTACAACAGTGAAGTATTGATGGATAGTCTGTTCGGAAGGGTCCTTTGTTTCCAATATAGTAGCTGGGTAATAGCATCCATATATATTTACTATATTTAACTGGGATATTCCAATTGTATCTTTTTTTTCTTCTTCCAAGACAAAACAGATGCTATTTTAATTGATCTGTTGATCTGCTGGATTTTCTCTATTCACCACCACCACATATCATACAAACATGGTGAAGTAGCATTACTGTGCACACCATTTACAAGTGACGAGCTTTATGCTTGTTATCTGTGTCAAAAATGATGGCCCAATTCATACATATTCTACACACCTAGATCATCATCATCATCATGGAGCTCTCAGCTCATTTACATCATCAATTCTTCTTTGTATGTCTTACTGCAATTGCTAACTCATTTCAGTTTTGAAGAGCTGTCATGCTGAATTTATCTTTGTTCGATACAGGTGTGCATATTTGCATATGGTCAAACAGGGTCTGGTAAAACATATACAATGATGGGAAAGCCAGGCCATGATCAGAAAGGGATCATACCTCGTTCTTTGGAGCAAATTTTTAAGACTAGCCAATCTCTAGAATCTCAAGGATGGAAGTACTGTATGCAGGTTAGTCTCTGTGATGCAATCTAGATTCAGAAATGTTGTATTTTTGCATTGTTACCAAGACATTTACTAACATTAGTTTCTATATGCAGGCATCAATGTTGGAAATATATAATGAGACAATTCGTGATTTGTTAGCACCAGGCCGCTCCACCAGTTTTGAGATGTCTGCCGGTAAACAATACACCATAAAGCATGATCCACATGGGAACACAACTGTCTCCGACCTTACAGTTACTGATGTTTTCAGTACTGCTGATGTGACTTCTCTTCTAGAGAAAGCATCCCAGAGCAGGTGATTCATATTGACAGTATAATGTGTATTTCCTTATTCCTTGCTGAACATACTTGTTTGCTCCGATGGAACTGACCATCAGCGCAATGTCTATTGTTTTCAATGCAATGCGTTAGATATAGTTAGCGGAATACTTACGTATATGATTCTAGTGCTTTATGGAAGCGAAAACATAGAGAGTTAACATCTGTCTTTGTTAGGCTACAAATCTCTATTGGATCTGATGTTGTTCGCTGCATTTAATCAGGTCTGTGGGTAGGACCCAAATGAATGAACAATCTTCTAGAAGCCACTTTGTGTTCACTCTGAAGATATTTGGATCAAATGAGGTAGGTCACTTCTCTCAGCTTTGAGTGTATCAAGCACAATGCAAAACTTTACAAAGTTGTCATGCCAAGACCTACCGGTACCGGCATTTATGCATTTGTAAAACCTTATGCTTGCCATGTCTGTCAAAAGAATCTCAGATCATTCTTTGTTCGATTATTTTTTGCGTGCCAAGTGAACACCTTAGAATATATATTTCTTCTGATCTTGCAGAACACAGGCCAACAAGTCCAAGGTGTCCTTAACTTGATCGATTTAGCTGGGAGCGAACGCCTTGCTAAAAGTGGCTCCACGGGTGATCGCTTGAAGGAAACTCAGGTGAGTGTGTTTGCTCATCAGTCCTCACAGATTTACATTGTTCTCAGTATTTGGTAATGGCATGGATTTATTTGTCATGTTTCTTGATGTTGTAGGCAATCAATAAAAGCCTGTCAGCTCTTAGTGATGTTATCTTCGCAATTGCAAAAGGAGATGACCATATACCCTTCAGGAACTCAAAACTTACATACCTCTTGCAGGTGAGTGACTTGCGCAAAAGGGGATAACCGTATAAAATTGCAATTTCCGTAGTGCATGTCAAATAAATTATTATATTAACTTTACATTGCAGCCTTGCCTTGGAGGAGACTCGAAAACACTCATGTTTGTCAACATTGCACCGGAGGCATCGTCTGTTGGGGAGACAATATGTTCTTTGAGGTTTGCTTCAAGGGTAAATGCTTGCGAGATTGGAATACCGAGACGGCACACACAAGCCCGATCGTTCGATTCCAGGCTGAGTTATGGGTGAAGTTGTTATGGCCATCATAATGTGATATATGATCAATTGGCTTTTTTGCTCATTTGGCCAAAAGCTGATGTGCAGCTGGCATCTTGTAACATGTACAGTAGGGAGAGTGGCAATGCGCTGTGAGCAGAATACGTATGAGGGAAGGCCGGAAGGGTTAACACCTGCCATGATGCTTTCTTTTTTGTTGCAGCTGATTTGAGTAATATTAACTGCCACTGTATTTTCGGGAGTGACTTTGTATCGCAACAATGAATCCCAACTAGTGTATTTTTTTGCCAGGCAGAACTCCGCTGCTGGCTTCACAACATGATGATGATGATTATATATGCTGCTGAATAATCAGTTGGTACCATGTCACTACCATCTCATGTTTGCGATGGAATCTTACACCTGATTGTGCAACCATCAAAATATGTCTATAACTCTGTACTGAAAAGGCTGTTCTTTTTTACAATGGTGCTTCCACTGGACAGCACAGCAAGTATTTCAATAGTGCTTGCAATTTGAACCATATTGAATGAGTGTTTCCTTTGTGAGAATTCAGATGTTCCAGCCAAATCCTTGTTTGGAGTTATCAGACACTTCCCAGCTTATGAAATCTCTGCTACTTAAAAAGACTCGGTGGTGATTGTCCTTCTCTCCTGTGCTCCCCACCCCATCTCTCCTTTTGTAATGTTGTATGCGCACAGCGCACCCCACGCCCTCGCTGAGAAAACCGGCTCCGCGTAGCGGGGACATCGTCCCCTCCATACTCCATGGTCCATGCTTGTTTCACGAGCACCGATAGGCGGTCCCGCTCTGTTAGTTACTTCATCCTGCCCACGTCTTGCAAGTTGCGAGCCTCGCAATCCCCCATCTTGACGTCTTGCGAGCCCTCGACTCCTTAAAATCGTGTCGCTGCTGTCCTACTCCCTTCCGTCGCCTTTCATTGCATCTGTCGCCTGTGCCTTGCTCCCTTCCCTTCTGTCTTGCATCCGCACCAGCTCCGCAGCTAGCGCCCAGCTGATGGCGAAGTCACCGAAGTGTTAAGAACTGAATGTTCTAACTGAAATCACTAAGAACAGCACATGGATTTTTGATGTTTCTCAGTGTAAAATGGAAGAATGGAAAGAAAGGAGCCTAAACTAAGCTATTGCGGCTAGGGTTTGTATTGATCTCAAAAGATACCGAATCAATCGGATTACAAGCTTTTATAGCTGCGGTTTTTAACTAAAAATGACAACTGGAATGAGTAAAAGAGTCGGCAAAAACTACAGTGCTTTAATTGAAACGCGGTAAAACAGTAAATGGTTTTAAGCTGTCGGATGCCCATCGAACGCCAAATCCGATCGGACCGGTCTGAACATCCCAATGGTTTTAAGCAGTCGGATGCCCATCGAACGACAAGTTCGATCGCACCAGTCCGAAAGTGAAACGCTTCAGTTGAAGTCGGCGCCGAAATGAAATTAATCGAAAGAGACTGCAGGATCTTCATAAAACCCCTTTTAGCTTGCATCTGGACCATTGAAGTAAAACATACCGATTCATCCGATTCCAGTTCCTGACAATCCTCCCCTTCTTGAGTTCCTTGTCCTCAAGGAACAAAGCTTGGAAATATTTTTTGAATGAAGCCTGCGTCTTCCCAAGTAGCAGCTGAAGGTGGTAGATTCATCCAGTGAATAAGCGATTGAATTATCAGTTTATTGTTGCGAGGAATCATTCTCCTGTCTAATACCGCAATTGGTGCCACCTTGATGTTACCCTCCTGATCAATAAAAGGAAGTTCTCAACTGGGCACAGCCTGATCACCTTTGTGTTTCTTTAGTTGGCTAACATGGAATGTGGGATGTAACTGGCAACCTTCTAGTAATAACAATTTGTAAGCTACCTTTCCAATCCTTTCTATTACTCTAAAGGGACCATAAAACTTTGAATGGAGCTTTAAGGATCTGTGCAGACTTAATGAAGTATGTCTATAAGGTTGGATTTTGAGGTATACCATATCTCCTACAATGAACTCCCTCTCAGTCCTCTTCTTATCAGCATAAGATTTCATCTTGTTTTGAGCCTTCAACAAATTGTCTTTGATTACTTGCAAAGCCAGTTGTCTCCTTTGCAACAATCCTTTCACCTCCTCATTATGTGAATCTGGGAGTACAACTTCAGAAATCTATGGGGGTGGGAACCTGTACAAGGCTTGAAATGGAGTCATCTTTAATGAGGTGTGGAAGCTTATATTATACCACCATTCTGCGGTGGACAGCCAACTACACCATCTCTTGGGATTTGCAAAGACCATACACCTCAAATAACATTCTAAACACTGATTTACTCGCTCAGTTTGACCATCAGACTCTGGATGATAAGCAATGCTTAATCTCAACTTAACTCCTAGAGTTCTAAATAAATCTTGCCACAAGTGGCTTGTGAAAATTCTATCCTTGTCAGTGATGATCACAGATGGCAATCCTTGGTTTTTTAACACATTATCAATGAATACCTTAACCACACTTTGGACTGTAAAAGGATGGCTCAAAGCAATAAAGTGAGAATACTTAGTAAGTCAGTCTACAACCACCAAAATTACCTATTTGCCTTCAGATTTAGGGAGACCTTCAATGAAATCCATAGATATATGAGTCCAAGCCATCTCAGGTACGGGAATGGGTTGCAATAATCCAAGATAGGGGACATGCTCATATTTATTCTTCTGATATATAGCACATTGTTTGACGAATTCTTCCACCTCTTGCTTCATCTTAGGCCAGTAAAAGAGGAGCTTTAACCTCTGATAAGTGGCTCTCTCTCCTGAATGTCCCCCAAGCGCAGAAGCATGGAATGAAATCATCAATTCCCTCTTTAGTTGAGTTTGGGATCCTACATACAATTTGCCTTTATACCTCAAAATTCCATTTTTCAAGGAGTAGTTAGGATGTGCATTGGCATTAACACTAAGTGTAGTGATTAATTCCTTACACTTCTCATCATTTTCATAACTAGCAGTGACCTCTGTGATCCATACTAGGATGGTTGTGGTAATAGCTCCAAGCTGCTCATCATCATATCTTACTCTAGAAAGTGCATCTGAAGCTTTGTTCTCTCTTCCTTTCTTGTATTCCACTTTGTATTTATATCCCAAGAGCTTCACCATCAATTTATGTTGAATTCCCTCGGTGAGCCTTTGCTCCTGTATGTACTTCAAACTTTCTTGATCGATCCACGATGATCGGTGTTGTCCCAACAAAATAATGTTTTCATTTTTTGATTGCTTCTAGGATAGCAAGTGCTTCCTTGTCATAGGTAGACATAGCAGCAGCTTTGAGACCAATAGCTTTACTCATAAAGGATATGGGCGACCCCTTGCGTCGATCTGACCCCACTCCATATCCACTAGCATCGGCCTCAAGAGCGAAAGGTTGAGTATAATTAGGTAATGTTAACACTGGGTCGAGGACATAATGATCTTGACATCTTGGAAGGCTCTTTTCTATTTTTCCTCCCACACAAAACCTCCCTTCTTAAGAGCTTGGAAGAGGGGTTTGCAGATAATGCCATAACCCTGAATAAATCTCCTATAATATCCTGCAAGGCCCAAAAAACTTCTTAGTTGAGTCACAGTTCTTGGTTCCGGCCATCTCCTAATTGCCTCCACCTTGATTAGGTCAGTGGCAACTCCATCACCTCTTATAATATGTCCAAGGTACTCCACCTGAGGCTATCCAAACACACACTTACTTCTCCTTGAAAATAGCTTCTCCTTTCTAAGGATTTCAAACACCTTCTGCAAATGTCCTTCATGTTCTTCCATTGTCTTGCTATATATCAATATATCATCAAAGAATACTAAAACAAATTACCTCAAATACTTGCCCAATATGGTGTTCGTCAATGTCAGAAGCTGGAATTGGATGAACCGGTATGTTTTACTTCAATGGTCCAGATGCAAGCTAAAAGGGGCTTTATGAAGATCCTGCGGTCTCCTTCGATTAATTTCATTTCGACGCCGACTTCAACTGAAGCGTTTCACTTTCGGACTGGTGCGATCGGACTTGTCATTCGATGGCCATCCGATGGCTTAAAACCATTGCGACGTTCGGACCGGTCCGATCGGACTTAGCGTTCGATGGGCATCCGCGGCTTAAAACCTTTCTTGTTTTACCACGTTTCAATTGAAGTACTATAGTTTTTCTTGACTCTTTTACTCATTCGGTTATCGTTTTCGATTAAAACCATGACTATAAAAGCTTGTAATCCGATTATTCGGTATCTTTTGAGATCAATACAAACCCTAGCCGAAATAGCTTAGCTTAAGCTCCTTTCTTTCCATTTTACACTAAAAATCATCAAAAATCCATGTGCTGTTCTTAGCGATTTCAGTTAGAACATTCGGTTCTTGACAGTGGTATCAGAGCTGCGATCTTGACCTTGGCTTTTGTTGGATTTGTTTTGGTGAGGGTTTAGGAGCAGATCTCTGTCTCCCTATAAAATTCCACAACCAATCAGATCTAGAAGCGAGTTGGGGAGAAATCTGTGGAGGAATCTTAGAGATCGATAAGGTAAAAATCCCTTCTTGATCTGTACGATTCAACAAATGGGCAAGCAGAACAAGGCTAGAGGTGCAGAGGAGGAAGACAAGATGTATGCGACATCATTTGAAGTCGAAGAACTGAGAAGAAGCATTGAAACTCTCAAAAAGGCACAGGAAGAAAGCAACTCGCAGATGGACAAATTGATGGGGATGATGGCTAATTTCATGAATAGTCCAACCACTAGAGAACTTTCGGACAAGCAATCTATTTGTCCAGCCCGTGTGGATGTGAGGAATGATGGAGGAGAAAGTAGTGCCGCTGCGGTAGTAACTACCAGGGACATGAATACAAATCTGGTACCATTAGCTGCTGTTAGCCTACACCCAAACGTACCATTTGGACATTTTAGCAGTAATCCTGTTATTTTGGGGGAACCAGCGGGAAGGCAGAAGGAACTCGATAATCCACCTGGGTTAGGTCATCATATGTTAAATCCTGAGTTCCATCACAATGGGTTTCAGACCAACAATCTGGCTCCAGGGGCAGCTCCATTTTGGCCGATGTAGTGGGCAATTGCAGTTACAGCACAACCACAAAGCTCTCCTTCTTTTGATAATTATCTGGATTTAGGAGGCCAAAGACCTTATCTTACTTCTGAAAACAACAGAGCCCAAGCAATCTTGCAATCTCCAAAGCTAAATTTCCCTAAGTTATTCTAATCCGGATGGGTGGTTAACAAAGACAGAGAAGTATTTTTGATGTTGCTAGAATGCCTTTGGACCAGAGAACAGATTATGCAGTTACTTATCTTAAAGAGAAGGCTCGCTATTGGTGGAGAGGAACTGGATGCAATGCAGCTATCTTACCTTGGCATCAATTCTGTAGAATGGTAGGTGACAGATTTGCTGAATCATGCATATATGATAACATCAAATCATTTCATTGGTTGAAACAAACTGGCAGTGTTAAGGCCTATGTGGAACAATTCGAAGAACTCATGAGTTTGGTTAGAAGGGACAACCCTTTGCTACTTGATGAGTACTATGTTTGTACTTTTGTGGCTGGACTTCAAGATTATATTCAGAATCATTTGCAATGTCATAGGCCCAGGAATTTAATTGAGGCTATTTGGATGGCTAGAAGAATTGAACAATCACACCCACTCAGGAATAGACAGTACTCCAACTAGAGGCTATTTGGATGGCTAGAAGAATTGAACAATCACACCCACTCAGGAATAGACAGTAGTCTAACTACAGCCAAAGTGATTACACAGCTAGCAAAGGAAGATTGAACACCAGCACTAATGCTAAAGGTTATAAGCAAGAGATAGAAGCTAAACCTAAGAGTAATGCCCAGAGCAATAGAACATGGAAGGATTATGAAAGGTGCAGGAAGTGCCTTAAACCATGGTTCCCAGGCCATAAGTGCAAAATCAGTGAAAAACAGTTGTTCTCGGTAATGCAAGGTAGACATGAATCTGATGTTGAGGAGGAAGAAATGGATGACCAAGGGGAGCAGGACATGAATCAATCTGACAAAAATGCATCCAACCCTGAACCTCAGAAGGATGAAGCAATGCTACATCTCTCAATGCATGCAATACATGGGACTAGTTCGTTAAGTAATACTTTTACCTTGTCATTGCTTATGGGAGGATTGAAAGCTACTGCATTAGTGGACAGTGGAAGTACTACCACTTTTGTTAGTCCCCAGTTTATAGAAAAGGCTCAATGCAAGATGATCAACCATGCGGCTGTGAGGGTGATGATAGCTGATGGGGGTTTGTTGTGGAGTGATATCCTGTGCAAAGGGTGCGATTATGAAATACAAGGAGAGCACTTCTCATTTGATATGAAAGTCTTGTCATTGAGGGGGTATGATATCATTTTGGGAGTCGACTGGATTTATACTCACAGCCCAACTGGACTCAATTTGAAAACTAGAGAATTCTCTATCACCAAATATGGAGTAAAACCAGTGGTGTTCAAAGATGAAACCCAACTAGGACCAAACTGTATCATTGAGCTTAGCCAGTTGCAGAAATTAATGGAGAAGGGAGTTATGGGGGTTGTAGTATATGTAAAGAGCATCATGAATGACTTAGAAGTAACAGAACAGTTATCTGAAGGAATACAAGACTTGTTGAGCAAATATCAGCAGATCTTTGAAGAACTTTAGCATCTTCCCCAAAGTAGGGATTGTGACCATTCCATACCTATTGTTCCAGGGGTAAAACCAGTCAATCAAAGACCATATAGGCTTCCTCACTACCAGAAGGATGCCATGGAAGAATTAGTGGAGCAATTACTGACATTTGAAGCCATTAGACCAAGTGTTAGTCCGTATTCTTCTCCTGCCATTTTGGTGAAAAAGAAGGATGGATCTTGGCGAATGTGCATTGATTATAGGCAACTTAATTCCAACACCATAAAAAACAAGTACCCCATACCAGTTATTGAGGACTTATTAGATGAGTTACATGGGGCCAAGATCTTTTCTAAAGTGAACTTGAGATCAGGGTACCACCAAATCCGAATGAAGCTTGAAGACATTGAGAAGACAGCTTTTAGCACTCATAAGGACCATTGAAGTAAAACATACCGGTTCATCCAATTCCAGTTCCTGACAATCACGCCCCCGCAGTACACTGGGGACACCAAGGTGGAGCTGTGGACAGAAGGGAAGACACATGCACTCCCCTGTGCCGGCCTTCGACCAACGTGGATCTGATTGGGGCGCCTCTGGCAAGGGGAGGGAAGCGGGTCATCACTGTCCACCTTGAACAGTTGAACGATTTCCCTCTTGCCGATCCTTCCTACGGCGGTAGTTGCCTGAGAAGATGCGCCGCCGTGACCTTCACCACCACGATGTTGTTGTCATTCACACCTTCGCTAACCACCTAACCTGACCCTTGGCAAGCGCCACGCCCGACTTGATTGCACAGTAGTTGCCAGGAACGAGCGTGCGTGCAGGTTATCTCCTGCATCCATATTAAAGATACATTTTCCTTTTTCTTCTCCTTTCTCATTCTCTGTAGCGCAGCTACCCTTCTCTTTCTCCTCCCTTCCCAACTTCACGAACGACACACTCATTTCATAGGTTGTGTGTTGACTCTTTCAACTTTGTAGTACTTCAACTTAAATTGGTGAGATCGCTTGTTGTCGTTGGTCTATACGACTTAGAGGCAGGTTGACCTCCGTCACAATCACACCAGATGGTAATGCCTCTGCCTACTGTTAGAATAGGTGTTAGAATAAGAACTCTTTTATATTTCCTTATCTATCTTTTGTATTGCCTTATCTATATATAGTATACACCCTTTGTACCCTATATATATTGTCAATTAGGCCTATTCAATACATACACATTATTCATAACATGGTATCAAAACAAAGGTTCTAAACCCTAGCCTACAACCTAGCCTTCATCGCTTTCGCTGCCCCGGGAGGAGCAATCTCCGCTCCCGGGGGCGGCCTCGTACTACCTCGTCGTCTCCTTGGCTGGCTCTTCCCTATGTCGCCCGATGCAGCAAAGGAGGACCCGTCGCCTCGTCGATCTACCTCGGATCCGGTTGGATGCATCGATGCCGAAACGTGGATATGGGCCTCCTTGTCCTCGTCATCACGAATTTTGACATCCCTATACGTGGCCAACTCCGGATTGACGATCTCACACTGGAGCCCCGAGCTTCTCGCCAGCGCCTCTGCTCTCGAAGCAGACGCCGTCTCATCCCGTGGGGACTTCTTGCCAGCAAGCGGCTTCGTGATGGGCGCCAGCGCCACCGGCGTCTTCTTCTCCGCCTCCATGTCGCTCCCCATCGCCCGGGCTCCGACGAGCTCTTCCTCGTCGGATCTGGTCGCCCTCGCACCGCTGGTGCCGGATCCGACGCATCTCGACGCCACCGGTGGGCTTGGTCCCTAGCCAGATCAGGTCTTCCACGTCCCCAACCTCCTCTGCTTGAGCCGCCCGAGCCGCCTCCCCCCCCCTCCGCGCGTCCTCTTGCTCGGAGCCTTCGGTGAAGAGGGTGGTGGAAGGAGAGAAGAGAGGAGCACTCTGTGCTGGGCTGTCGGTGGAGAGGAGGGCTGTCGGTGGAGAGATTTTTTATGGGCTGGGCCATCACGTTACTTCAAGCTGGGTGGGCAGCACTGGTGCTTGCTGGGATGAGGAGATGGGTCTTCTGTTGCTGCTAATTAGTCTTTTCTTTCTTTGTGTCGTTTCTTCCGTTACGTCCATCCAAGTCCGTAACACTATATCTTTGAGTTCGTATAAGCCAGGCTTGTCCACAAATTTATTGTCAGCCATAATAGCATAGGAATTCCCTTTTGCATGGCAGCAGCCGTCGCTTCCGCTCTTCTCTCTGAGCCGCGTGCATATCGTAGAAGTCGTTATGATGCCACCGCTTCTCTCTTAGCCGTCGCCCCGAGCTTCTAAAACCACCGTGCTTCTTCTGCGCCGCTGCCATCTTGGGCTTCGATCTGCACTGCCATGCTTCTATCTCTTCCTCTTTGGCTTGATTTGACAACTTTCTCTATTCATGTCGTGTTGTCACGGTCGACTTTGCTCCCGCTTGTCTCTACTTTGTCATCCCCTGCACTTTCTGCTTTATGGGTTGTCATACGACCCGGATGGGAGGAGATCTTTTGACACTCGATATATTTTTCAAGAGCTGCATGCTACGACGACATTATCAAGACTCGGATTTCAGATTTTCCATATTTTAGTGTCAACCCTTTCCAAATGCAATGCTACTGCATGCGTCTTGCATTTGAGAGAGGGGGGGGGGGTTGTTAGAATAGGTGTTAGAGTATGAACTCTTTTGTATTTCCTTATCTTCCTTTTGTATTGCCGTATATGTATATGACATACACCCTTTGTACCCTATATATATTGCCTATTAGGCCTCTTCAATACATAGACAATATTCATGACACCTACAACTTCAGTAGTCTTAGTTGTCTATTTGATGTTGGTTCAATATATATGTTCTAATTACCGCAGTTCAGTTCTATGTTCTCTATATTGATATTTGATGGAAAGACCAGGACCTATTTCATTTTATAATAGAATTAGCTAGTGCAAATCAATATTTGTTTCTTAAGAAAAATTAGCATGCTTACATTAAACCTTCTCTGCTTGATTATATTGGTGAGATACCTGCCTATTTGTCTAGGAACTTTGTGATCTCGCCTTTAGGGGTATTGCTTAATTTGCGTAAGGAAAGTACTTCAAGATGACAAGATTTATAGAATCTAATTGATATTTTTGCTTCCATTTGTTTCATGCATTGCCTCAACTTGAGTTATTTTGGTTAAATTGCTTTTAATTAAGCTAGTTCAAAGCTAGAGCAATTAATGTGTGTTAACCTGGGACCAGCCTGCACCTAAGAAACATCAAGCATAAACATTAGCAGTGAAACGTCAACACGGAGGAGGAGGCCTTCACACCGGTGACTACCATGGCACGCTCTGGGCGTCAATATGGGTCTCACCATGGACAATGTCCTCTTCCAGCAGAGTCCTAAGCAGGTAGACATACTGAATTGAGGTAGTTCAAACATTCATATGTGATTTGCCCACATCCCACGCACTGCGTTTAAGATTTGATTCCTTGTACACCACTACTATTTTAACTATTGAATTTCCCAAACATCTCAAGAGGATATGAAGCACACAACTTATAATGTAAATGAGCCCGTCATTGACACAAATTTATATTTCCTACACACTTTAATAGATCATTATATGATTATCTGAAGCATGAGTTTACATGAATGGTACTTGGGGATCACATAAAAACACATGAACTTTGAATGATATGAATGAATTATCATAAAATAACATTCCATTTTTTTGGTTTTTGAATGAGACTTTCTTATTTAATGCTTAGTCAATATTCACTTGCAAAGCTGCACCCATGCCACATGTACTGTAGCATATCATAAAGAGTTGTGCCTACACTATAGCTTTCAGTCAGCTGGTTAGGGAGGACCCATGTGATTCTGTACTCATGTTGTGGATCTCCAATGCATTTTAATGCCAATTAACGCCTAGCTTACTTGGATTTATGATATTTAACCATCGCAGAAGAGAGCTGCCGTTGCAGAGTTCAAGTTGAAGACATGAATATTTTATTATTTTACAAGTTCTGTTCTTTACTTTCCGTGTAGCGTTTCTTCATGAATATTTTATTATTTTACAAGTTACATTCTTTACTTTCCTTGTAACGTTTGTCCTGGAGTATGCTGTTGTTGTGTCACCCATTGTGAATGAAAATGTCGTGTCCCCGGGTAGACCACCCAGGGACCTCCTGTGCATTCTGGGCTAGTCTCATGATCAGTGGCTAGTCTGCACAGCACCAACAACGATGCGATCACAACCATACCACAAACGATAGAAGAAGTAGACAAAATAATATTATTTATAGCAAAAGACCTTACGGTCAAGGTTTTTAAAGAGCTGCCACGCAGGGCTTACAACACCAGAGAGGTCGCAGCGAAAACAAAACACACGTGGAGACCGCTCGACATGCCCACAGGCAATCGAGTAGAGGACGTCCCCTAACACGCCTGGTCTTCGAAGACCTCCTCTTCAAAGAGGTCAGAGGTCCCTGGGTCTTCTTCAACTGCTGATCAACCAGAGGGCACAAAGCCGTGAGTACTTTGAATGTACTCAGCAAGTCGCAGGGAAATGAATGCAAATAGTATCATGCCAGGCTTGACAAGGATAGCTTTATGGTTACTTTGCCGAAAGCAAAATTGATTAGAAATACAGTAAGTAGATTGCAAAACACAAGTTGGAATATTAATACATAAGTAATCCATTTTCTTTGAAAGCAACTCGTGATCACCCTGATCACTGCCCAGACCACCCGTGAGCACTCTGCTCACGCCCCAGACCACTCGGAAACAACCACGACCACCCATTTTGGGAAAGTCTACCCCTTGCGTGAAATCACCAGGCATGTCCATAACCGAGGACATAGCTATTCGAATAGATTTACACTCTGCAGAGGTTGTACAGCTTTACCCACAAGACACGAATTCTCTAGTTGGTTAGGCACCCGTCGATGCCCTGCTCACTACTTTTGGTAAGCAGTCTAGAGCACGTGACAAAGCCTTTACAAAGCTCTGTTTTGATTCGGTTCCGCTCGCTAAGGGTTCGCCTTTCTGGCCCCTCTTGCGCCGAGTGTGGGCGTCTAACTTAGGTCCTTCCACACTTTCACCAAAATGAAACTGAATCAAAGCATTGCTAATTAGTTGGCTAGGTTCACCCCACAATAAACTTGTGGTTGCACAGTATGGCCTGGATCAATGGCTTACAAGGTTAAGTCCTTAGGGACTACTCAGGCAAGACAACCACACCCTAGTGTGCTTCTAGCACCCCCTTTACTGCACGATCACTCGTCCGAGTAAAAATCATTTTTGGGTTCAACCCGACCAAAAGACCACCCTGATCATGGCACAACATCTTTTAACAACAGTGGTCGCACCACAGTTCCATATATCATTAAGTCAAATTTAACATTACTGAATCATGTGATCGAGAGACATCGCATAACTACAGCAGGACTAAGAAATATACGCACCCATGTTGGTATCGCAAAGAGGTCCAACTAAGATTACCCAACCTAAGGTGGTCCAAGGGTACGTGTCAACGTGTCAATTACAAGTATTCAATGAGTCATACTGTCAAGTTGGTGTTTAGCCATTTCCCAAAACCATTTTTATACAATTAGCCATGCATGTTGGTAAAAAAAACAATATAATTTTGCAAACTAAGTTCGACATGATCAAAGGTCTACGACTTGCCTTCGATGAAGAGCTGAGATTCTTCGGTAGATGTTACCGGGTCCAAGAACTCTTCCGCGAAGCTGAAATCTACACGTGCGAAAAGAGCCAAATAAATACCACAAATCCAAATAAAACCAAAAACTGTCAAACTAAGAACCAAAAGAAAAAGACGCTGAAATAGATGAATTAGGAACGGGCTCTTGGGAGGAGGTCCAACTGAGAGAGTAGTCGAGGGAGGTCTTGAGGAGGAGGTCTTGAGGAAGAGGTCCTGAGGAGGTCCAATGAAGTATACGACTACCCAACGAGGTCGCAGGAGAACAGGGCACGAAGAACTAGGCGAGAGCAAGAAAGTTGAGTGAGGCTAAAGGAGATGAAAGAGGACTGCTCATGCTTTTATAGCCTGCACGAATTCAAGGGTAGGTGAAGGAGGAGATGGAGGCAAGTAGGAGAGAAGACAAGATGGGGAAACGGGTACTGCGGAAGTGACAGCATTTAATGCGACACAACGGCATTTAATGCGCTAAGACTTTTTGCGTCAGCAGTGATGCGATGAGAGAAGAAGAAGGTGAGCAGGGCTGATAAGTGGGGATAGTCAAAAGGGAGGTCGTGACCAAAGGGAGGTCGCGGTCAAAGGTGGAGGTCGCGGCCACAGAGGGAGGTCGCGACAAAAAGGAGGAGGTCGTGACCAAAGGGAGGTCTGGACTGAAGGGGAGGTCTAAACCGAGAGAAAGGTCTAAACCCAAAGGGAGGTCCAAACGGGAGAGAGGTCTGGACCTAAGGGGAGGTCTAGACCTAAGGGGAGGTCCAAACGAAAGGGAACACGGAGCGAACAGATAAAGGGAAAAACCAACACCAGAGAGCTCCAACAAACTTAAAACAAACCAAACTTGAATTAGTTGAAGTTCGATTTAGTCATATTAAACACTTTTATTCTAAAATCTCAAGTTAAGCTTTAGAACTTCAACAAAACCAAATGGTTCTTTTTATTTTGAAAATTTTCAAAAGGGCTCAGAAAATTGGGACGTTATAGAAAACCTTTCCCATTTTAATTCCAAATCATAACTTATCTACATTGTAGCTATATTTTGTGGCACAATAACTCTATATTTGCAAGGAGGTAAAATCATGCAGCTTGAATATACAGTGCATTATTTCTTTTCTATATAAATTATATTTTTTGGGGGGTCAATTGTTGTGTTGAGATAAAAAAAATCTACATCTTACCATGTTAATGTATACTAGCCGAGAGTGCACATGCATTACAACATATTTCAAATAAAACATAATATAAGTTATAAATTTAGAAAACCAATATACATAAGGTAATTATCCCTACAAATGAAAGGTTCATACATAATTTGCATCTAATCAATAAGCCACATAGAATTATATCACAAACCACAAATACAGATAATCTAATTATCTACAGAAGATCTTTCAAGTATTTTATACATGTGTGCACGCATTTATCCACAAAAGATCTTACCAACTCAAGATGGGTAGATGATAGACTCACCACCACCACCAAGTCATTCTTTTATAATAGCAGAATATCCGTGCGTTGCAATGGATTTTAAATAAAACATAATATAAGTTATAAACTTAGAAAACCAATATACATAAGGTAATTATCCCTACAAATGAAATTTTCATACAAAATTTGCATCCAATCAACATGCCACATAGAATCTTATCACAAACCACAAGCACAAATAATCGAATTATCTACAGAAGATCCTTCAAGTATCTTATACATGTGTACACATATTTATCCAAAAAAAATTCCACCAACTCAAGTGAGGATAGATGGCAAACTCACCACCAACACCACCAAGTCATTCTTTTATAGTATAATAGTTAAGGTATTATCATATCCCAGTGTTGTATTGTCCTACGGTTGCCTGATTCATCTCTGTTGTATGGGAGAGTTATTTTGATTTCATTTGTTCATGTCCTGTAAAGCTTGCCCGCTTGTTAGTTACTAGGTTGGATATTCAATGCTACAAAATTTATGTCAGTTTACCGTGTAATATCAAGGTTTGTGGCTGTCAATGGCGCAGCGATTGAGAAGTGATGGCGGAGGCATTTTAATGACCCGAGTACATGTAATAAAAAAATGGTTTACAATTTGATTATTTACCAGCTTGCAGAGATATATTTTGCTTCGTATGTATGTGTGTAAAAGAAAATTATTATTTATTATGCGATTGTTTTAGAACATGTAATAAAATTTTATTTATAATTTGATTTATTTACTAGCTAAGAGAGATATGTTTCACCTCGTATGTATGAAAGAAAATTGATATTTATTATACGGTTTACGACCACGTCTCATCTTCTTTTGAGTTTCCATTGCAACACACACTACTGGTACTAACATACGGAACAATTCAGAGCCCGTTTGCTACTTTTGGAGCTGAAGATACCTGTTTTGGCAATGTAAAAGCTCACTTCACTGTTACCATGCTTACTTTTTTTTAGGTCACTGGCACTATCACATTCACATCACAGCACGGCAACAGTGTAACAACGTGAACCATATGCGAGATTTGGGCCATGTACAGGTCCCGGTTTCCTTCTTACTCCCACTCCTCGCTGGGTCAAATATGGCAGGCCGACACCAGTAGCACTTCAGACCCGCTCGGCCCAGGTGCACCACGGCCGTGGCGAGACGGAGCGCCGGACTCGAGAAAATTCTAATCGAAGGCGCGGCCGGCCGACGCAAACAAGGCAATTTAGACTGAGAGCTCGTCTTCGGAGGCAGTTGACGATCGGAGGCTTCGGCACCTCGCCTTCTCATCTCTGGTGCTCGTCCTCCGGAACCTCGGCCAAGCCAAGGTCGGAGCGCGGCCCGAACCGTAGTGTCAGATCCCTGTGATGTCGGGAAGTCTGAATTACGAAGCTTTCTTCAGAGAAGGAAGATGAGTAGAAGTCAGCGAGTAAGGTAACGCTTCAGCGATTTCAATACAGCTGGGAGCGAAGGGCTAGGATCTGTTTTGGCGAACTAACGAAGGATCGAGCGGCTGTAAACATCTCAGAAATTTCATTTTACTGTCGTTTCGTCCGAACCTTGCTTTTACTTTCACTCAGACTGTAAAACTTTGCTTTGTTTCCTCTGGCTATATGACCAGCGGCGATGGAATGAGAAAGGCATGAAAAACCCAGTTTATTCCCGTATCTAGTTGTTAGCTTGTTTAGAACTCTTTTGTACTTTCCCCTCCTCATCTCCAGAATACTTCGATAGACATCCTTTCTTCTCTGAAATTTTCGGTCCTGTCACTTTTTGTATTAGAGCATGTTGCGATTACGAGTCTTATGATCTGCGGCGAGGTTGGAGCAATCGGAAAATTTGCTCTAGTAAAATTCCTTAGCTTAGTCAAATCGGGAGTTGATGGTGGCGAAAACTCGATCTCATGGTTCGATCGAAGAAGAGGGGATAGAAATGGAGAACCGGACGAAGATTATCAATATTTAGGAGAAGCTGAGGGAGCCTGACACTTTGAAGATGGATGTGGCAGAGATCAAGAATCTCTTATTGGCCAAGTTCTCCCAATCGTCAAGATCCAGTGCAGAAGTGATGGCTACTGAACCCAGAGAGGAAGGACCAATACCAACTATTATGGGGGTGAATCGATCTTGGAATGTCGATTCGAACCAGAGAACTGGAGCTGCTACAACCTTTTTCTTAGAAACAAATACGGTAATACCTAACCCACCTCCTATTTATTCCCCAGTGGTCAGAACCACATCGTAGGTAGATTTGGGGGAGAGATCCAGTGATCCTCACAGGAGAATACTGCAGCCATCAGTAGCGATGCCTGTGATGTTTAATCAAGGCTTCAATCATGGATCAGGAATTCTAGCGGTACCACCTTGGACATGGCAAAACACCCACCCAGTGGCAGCAATTCAGACATATTACCACCCGACACTGAATGCTAATACATATAATGATACTCAGTTACACAATCAAGGGTGGACGCATGCATCAAATACTCCAGGAGTGAATTTGGTTGATACAATGGGAATCTTGAATCGGAACAACAGCAGTGGTGGACATCATTATGCAGACGCAGTGTTAAGAGGGCCAAAACTTGAACTTCCTTTATTCACAGGAGATGAGCCAAGTGGGTGGCTAGAGCAATGTGAGAAGTTCTTTGAGATGGCTCGAACTCCTATAGATCAGTGGGTGAACATCGCTACTGGGCATTTCACAGCGAGCTAATACATGGTTTAAGGGAATTGGTATAGCTTTGTCAAGTATTGAATTATATGATTGTGTGCCATGTTAGTGATCGGTTTTTAAGTCCGGTGCTCATGAGGCGATTGAGAGGCTTGACAATGAAACATATTGGCAATGTTAGCAAGCACATCGATTATTTTGAAAAGTGTGTAGAGCTAGTGAGAAGAGATCATCCATATTCACAGGAAGCATTCTTATTGAGTTGTTTTATAGGGGGCTGAAGGAGGAAATTAAATTTGGGGTGAGCATACATCAGCCAAAAGGTTTGCTGGAAGCTTATTGGTTTGCTAAATTGGAAGAAAAGGCAACTCAGGCAAAAAGAGCCAGTCACTCTGGAGGAATTAACAGAAACAATATCAGTACTACTTCTTTCAGGTCAGGTGTCGTCAAGGGAATTAGTGTAGAAGGGAATGAAAAGGGTAAAAATATGACACAAGAAGGAAGCAAAAGAACATGTTGGCATTGTAATGAACCGTGGGTTCCTGGACATAATCTAAAATGTAAGGTCAAGAAAGCATTACACACTATTCTGATGCAAGGAGAAGAAGAGATGGTTGAGAACACTGAAGACATTGAGTCGGCAAAGTCGGGTTTCATAACGACTCACAGAAGTCAGTGTCACGCCCGGAAAACAACCCACAGGATCTCCTGTACTGCTTGGACCCGATCCCAAGATCGTGGTTGGTGCTGTGATTACAACAATGATGTGATTACAACCATACAATAAACTAAAGAAGAAGTAGACAAATTAACACTAATATAAGTAAAAGACCTTATGGTCAAGGTTTTTACAAGGCACCAGCAGATCTATATGATGGAACACCAAAACACACGCGAGAGCCAATCGGCCAACCTGCAAGCTATCGAGTGGAGGATGCCCTAGCACGCCTGGTCTTCGTAGACCTCCTCTTCAAAGAGGTCGGAGGTCCCTGGGAGGTCCTCAGCTGCTGATCAATCAGAGGGCACAAGCCGTGAGTACGTTGAATGTACTCAGCAAGTTGCAGGGAATAGAATGCAAATAATATTCATGACATGCTTGACAAGGAGGTCTTTATGCTTACTTTGCAGGAAGCAATATTGAATGGAAATACAGTAAATAGATTGCAAAGCACAAGTTGAAAGACTAGTACATAAGTAAACGAGTTTTCTTTGGAAAGACTCGTGACCACCCTAGTCATGCCCAGACCACTCACGACCACCCCAGTCACGAGGCGGACCAATCGGAACCAACCATGACCACCTCTTTTGAGAAAGTCTACCCCTTGCAAAAATCACCGAGGCATGTCCGTGACCGAGGAGCGGCTATTGAATAGATTTACACTATGCAGAGGTTGTACAACTTTACCCACAAGACATGAATTCTCTAGTTTGTTTGGCATCCGTCGATACCACCACTCACTTCCGAAGGTAAGCGGTCTAGAGCACGTGACAAGGCCTTTACAAAGCTCCGTCTTGACCTGGTTCTGCCCGCTAAGGTTTCGCCTTTCTGGACCCCCCCCTCTTGCGCCATGTGATTCCATCCGGTAACTCAGAGATCATGCTTTCATGACAGAACCAAACCAAGACTTCTGCTAATTAGTTGGCTAGGTCCACCCCAGTATGGACTTGTGGTTGCATAGTATGGCCTGGATCAATGGCTTACAAGGTTAAGTCCTTAGTGGTTGCTCAGGCTAGACCTCCTCGTCCCAATGTGCTTCACGCACCCACCTTTGCCACCGACCACTCGCCCGAGCAAAACATTTTTGGTTCAACCCGGCCAATGACCACCATGGTCATGGCACAACAAGTTTTATTAACGGCATCACATGCTAGGGCAACGCATGCCAAGACAACACATGCCAAGACAACACATGCCAAGGCAACATGTGCCACAATTCCATAATCTCTTAGTCAAATTTAATCATTATTGAGACAAGTGACCGAGAGATAACGCATAACTAAGCAGGTCTAAGCATTATACGCACCCTCGTTGGTTATCACAATAAGAATATGCAGCTAAGATTACCAACCTAAGGTGTCCAAAGGTACATGTCAACATGTGAATCGCAAGTATTCAAAGAGTCATACTAACGAGTAGGTGTTTAGCTAATTCCCAAACCAGTTTTATACAAATAGCCATGCATGTTGGTATAAAACAATATAATTTTGTAAAACTGGGAACAACATGATCAAAGGGCTATGACTTGCCTTCGATGAAGAATTGGGGTTCTTCAACAGAGTCGCTGGTCAAGAGCTCTTAGAAGTCGAAATCTACACGTGCGAAAAGAGCCAAATAAATACAACAAACCCAAGCAAAACCAAAACTACCAAACTAAGAAGTAAGAACCCAAAAGAAAAGACACTGAAAAAGACGAATCAGGAATGGAAGAGGTCCAACTGAGAGAGAGGTCGCAGGAGGTCCTGAGGAAGAGGAGGTCCTCAGGGGCTGGGCAAGAGCAAGAAAGTTGAGTGAAGGCTAAAGGGGGTGAAAGAGGACTGCTCAGGTTTTTATAGCCTACACGAATTCAAGGGTAGGTGAAGTAAGAGATGGGGGCAAGTAGGGGAGGAGATAAAAAGGGAAAATAGGTCTTGCCAAAAGCGTGACATTTAATCTTGATACAACAATATTTAATCGCTAGATTTATTGCGTCGATGGTGATATAACAAGAGGAAGAAGAAGGTGAGCAATACTGACAGGTGGGACTAGACAAAACACGAGAGGCTGGTCCCACCAAAGGGAGGTCGTGGCCCAAAGGAGGTCGCGGCAAAACGACAAAAAGAGAGGGTCAGCGGTCAAAGAGGAGGTCACGGTAAAAGCGACAAAAGAAGGGGGTCGCGGCCAAAGAGGAGGTCACGGTAAAACGACAAAAGAGGGGGAGGTTGCGGCCAAAGAGGAGGTCGCGGTAAAACGACAAAAGAGGGGGGGGGGAGGTCGTGGCCAAAGAGGAGGTCGTGGCAAAACGACAAAAGAGGGGGAGGTCGCGGCAAAATGACAAAAGGGGGGAGGTCGCGGCAAAAAGACCAAGAGGGTGGTCGTGGCAAGTCTTCAGGACAACCCAGAGGTCACTAGGACAACCTGGAGGTCACCAGGACAACCTAGAAGTCTGGATCTAAGGGGAGGTCCAAACGAAAAGGAGGTCTAAACCAACAGGGAGGTCTAAACCAACAGGGAGGTCTGAACCCTCGGATTCAAACGAAGGGAGGTTTGGACCCTCGGATCCAAACGAAGGAAGTGCGGAGAGAAGAAAGAGATGAAATTTGAGAGGAACGGAACAAACAAAGAAGAGGGAAACAACACCAGAGAACTCCAACGAACACAAAACAAACCAAACTCGAATTAGTTGAAGTTTAATTTAGTCATATTAAACACTTTTATTCCAAAATCTCAGTTTAAGATTTAGAACTCTCATAAAAACCAAATGGTTCTTTTTATTTTGAAAATCTCAGAAAAGCTTAGAAAATTGTGGTGTTACAAACCTACCACCCTTAAAGGGAATCTCGACCCCGAGATTCGGGCTGACTAGATAATAGGTTCGGGAACTCGACCTTCAGGTCTTCTTCACGCTCCCAAGTGGCTTCCTCTTCGGTGTAGTTGCTCCACTGGACCTTACAGAAATGGATGATCTTGCTTCTTGTCATACGCTCGGACACTTTCAAAATCTTGAGAGGTTGCTCCTTGTAGGTGAGGTCTTCTTCTGAGGTCTCTGCTTCTACGGACATCTGCTCCTCGCTGCACACTGAGACATTTTCTCAACTGCAACATGTGGAAGACATCATGCACGTCCGACAACCGAGGCAGAAGCTCCAATTGGTAAGCCACTTCTCCCCTCCTGTCTAAAATTGGAAAGGGTTCAACATATCTAGGTGCAAGCTTCCCACTTACTCTGAAGCGTCGCATTCCCTTGTGAAGTGAAACTTTTAGATACACAAGATCTTCTAGTGCGAAAGCTAGGTCTCGGCGATGGACATCCGCGTAGCTTTTCTGCCTGGACTGAGCCGTTTTCAGCCTTTCTTGAATGGACTTAACTTGATCTTTAGCTTCCTTCAGGATATAAGGTCCAAGCACTTGCCCTTCTCCTATTTCAGTCCAATACAGAGGTGTTCTACACTTCCTTCCGTAAAGGGCTTCAAACGGGGACATCTGCAAACTAGACTGATGGCTATTGTTGTAAGAGAATTCTGCGTAAGGTAACATTTTATCGGTGGCACAGTTCTCTAAGCCTTGAGCTCTCAACATATCCTCTAGGATTTGATTTACTCTTCCGTTTGTCCATCATGCGAGAATGGTAGGTACATCTTGAAGTTCAAATTTGTACCCAAAGCATTGTGCGACTTACGCCAAAATCTGAAGGTGAACTGAGATCCTCGGTCCGACACGATCTTCTTTGGTACTTGAAGAATCTAGACCTATCATTATGTGTTAATGGGGTTTTGGTGATTAATGACAAATCTAATTGTGAGACTAACATTTTCATTGATATACATATTGTGTAGTCTTATTTGGATATAAAGGTAATAATCATGAAGGCATGCATGTGATTAATGACAAATCCAATTCATTGGATAAACAAAAGGAAAATCAAGCGGTATGCATTCATAATCTTTGAATCTATTTGTGAGACTAACATTTCTATTTGTTATATCATGTTTAGTCTCGTTTGGATATAAAGAATACAAAGTAGAATGAACAAAGAGGTTTGTATTCATATATCTTGTTGCATTCCTCGGATCCAAAATATATGTTGAACTCCACCAAAAGTCTAACTTGAATATGTGCATATGTTTCCATTACACATCTGTGTATGCACACATTTAGGGGGAGCTCAATCTATGTTTTGTGGTTTCATTAGTATTGATCCATATTTCCTTGTCCATATACAATTGGGATCCTTACTTTGAATCATATCCTTGAATATATTTAACTTGTGTAGTTAATATATTCATGTGAGTATATATAACTTGTGTAGTTTATATATGCTCATATTCTTGAATATATATAGCATTATGTAGTTAGTATATTCAAGTATGTATATAAGACTTGTGTAGTCTATATACACTTATATGTGAGTATAACATAACTTGTGTAGTTTATGTGTGCTCACATATTCTTGAATATGCTTAACTTGCGTAGTTAATCTATTCATAAGAGTGTATAAGACTTGTGTAGTCTATATATACTTATATGTGAGTAGAACATAACTTGTGTAGTTCATGTGTACTCACATATCTTTGAATATGTTTAACTTGCGTAGTTAATATATTCATATGAGTATATGAGACTTATGTAGTTTATGTATGCTCATGCATTCATGAGTACATACGACTTGTGTAGTTAAGTATACACTCATGTTGAGTATATATAACTTATGTAGTGCTTATATACTCATACCTATTTACATTCAATTATTTGCTATTGAAGTGGTTATCATCAATTACCAATGAGGGAAAGATTGTGGTATCTTGTCCCGCCATTATGAGTTAATGGTATGTTGTGGTAATTAATGATAATCATATTAATGGAACTAACGTTTCTCCTTGAGTTGGATGAATAGGTTGAGTTCCATGTGGTTGACGACTTGGGATGACATCATGTGTTGATTGTCATCAAGTCAAGTCAAGAGGAGAATGCATCATGTGTTGATGCATATCGAGAAAGATCATCATGTGTTGATGATATCGAGTGAAGAGCTTGAAGTAAAGGATGCACATCATGTGTTGATCGCATCAAGTTCAAGACAAGAAGAAATCATCGTGTGTCGATGATGTTCAAGATAAGGAGATGATCATGTGTTGATCATCAAGTCAAGTGAAGACCCATCATGAGTTGATGGAGGTCAAGTGAAGAGTGCATCATGTGTTGATGCATATCAAGACTCGGGATGGAAGATGTCATCATGTGTTGATGAGCATCAAGTCAAGATCAGTAAAGCTTCATCATGTGTTGATGAAGGTCAAGTAAGATGCATCATGAGTTGATGCATATCAAGTCAAGATCAGTAAAGCTTCATCATGTGTTGATGAAGGTCAAGTAGAGATGCATCATGAGTTGATGCATATCAAGTCAAGAACCGGAGTTGAAGCAAGGATGTGCGTCATCAAGCTTCAAGTGTTTAGCATAAAGCAAAGGTATGACTAGCTAGGGCTAAGGATGTGTTCCTAGTCTTTTACGGTCATGGTGTTTGGTTGGATGACCGGATTTCTAGTATAGGTTGCCGTACTATTAAGAGGGTCTTTGACTAGTAGCTTGAGTTTGTCATGTGTTGATAGCTCATTGTGTTTGCTCTAGCTCACTTTAACATGTTGCCAATATTTGCGAATGTGTTTTGCAAATAGTTGTGGCTCATGGTTAATCCTTGTAGCATGTGACTTAAGTTTGCGAATCGTTTTGCAAATGGTGTAAGTCCATGTACCTTATTCCTTGTGGTGTGATTCTAAAAGTGTGCAAATGTGTTTTGCAACTTGTTGAGAATCTCACTTGAATCCTGTTTGCATCGCGGCGTCAATTTCGCAAATGTGTTTTGCAAATTGAGTTGAAGCGAGTGCAATTGGTGGGATATTCTAAAAGTGTGCAAATGTGTTTTGCAACTTGTTGAGAATCTTACCTTTGAACCCTTGTTTGCATTAGCATCAAATTGGCGAATGTGTTTTGCAATTTGAGTTGAAGCGAATACAATCTGTATTTTCTCGGGAAAATCGGATGAGCAAGCGTGTTGTGGCGATACAGCCGGGATGCGGTCATCTGGCGCTTATCAATGATCTGACCATAGCTATTGAGCATGCGTTGCTCGGTTGAGGGCGGTAATCCGGCGTGTCTTGTGGCACGACCGTAATCGGTTGTTCGATTATTTAAATGGCGGTTCAAGTTTTCAGAGAAGATGTATTTGTTGCAAGTCTTTGGCTTTGAAAACCCTTGGGCGATACGACCGCGATTGCTTTGGCGAGACGACGCGATCTTGATTCGGCCGTATTTTTGGTGCGGTTGGGAAATTCGAACAAGTGTTCTTGGGACTTAGCGCATTTGGCGCTCCTTTGTGGAAGCGATACGACCGCGAATGTTTGTGCGGTTGTATGCAGATTTATTCTTGTCTGACAAGAGGGCCTTAGTTGGCGGTCGTTAGATTTGGTGACCAACGGCTAGTTTATAGCCGTTGGAGGAAAAAGGGAGGCAAGCCCTGCCCTGATCGTTCGATTTCCTGTTTTTAAGCAGACTTTGTCCCAACGGCTAGTTTGTGTGTGTGGGCTATAAATACCCACCTTGGCCGTGTGAGGGAGAGTTCTTGGTGCCCCTTGAGTTCTATTGAGCTAGTGCAAGCCTCTCATACTCTTTTGTGCATGTGTTGCACTTAGTGAGGTTAGAGAGCAAACCCTAAGTGCATGTGTTGCCTTAGGTTGTGGATTTCGTATCCATAGAGCTTTGACACTTGATTGGTTCAAGTGAGAGTTAGAGTCTTGTTACTCTTGGTGTTTCTTGACACCCAGGCGGGCGTGGGCGTCGTCTTGAGTGAGCTTCTCAAAGAAGATTGTGAGAAGACAGGCGGTTTGTGAGTGGCGTGGTGCTCGCCATCTCGGAGTGGAGGAAAGAGCAACCCAAGTGGAGCGAGGTGTTTGATCCTCGGAGGAAGGCTTAATTAGTGGAGCCGCCCAATTAGTTTGGGTTTCCCTCAGCGTGGATTATGGGAGGCAAGCAAGTCTCAGACCACCACAGTAAAACATAATTGTGTCATTGTGGTTTGCATTCTTGAGCTTTACTATATTGCAATTTATATACCTTGTATTAAATTGCTTATTCATTAATGTATGAATGCTTATATTGCTTAGTGCCATTCACCTTGCTAGAATTGATTGATTACAAGTCATATGCTTAATTGTTATATTTGTCAATAGACTTGTATTGTTGGTGCACTTAGGGGAACCTAGTTGATTTAGGCTTTAATTGTGCAAAACCGTATTTGTATTAGCTTCCGCATTAGAAATCGGTTTTAGAGCCTAAGGGAATTTTAAAACGCCTATTCACCCCCCCTCTAGTCGGCCACCTCGATCTTACAGTACTCCATGCTGACATACTATCTTAGCCATATATAATTCTGGCAGTTTGTCTCCTGAGTAGGTGGTCTTGACTGTGATGAAATGTGCAACTTTTGTCAGACGATCTATAATTATCCAAATAGAATCATATCCGGCTTGGGTTCTTGGCAAACCGGTGATAAAATCTATGCTAATTTCTTCCCACTTCCATTCAGGTATGTTCAGTGGTTGCAAGAGTCCAGGAGGTCTCTGATGATTGGCCTTAACTCGCTGGCAAATGTCACATTGGGCTACATACTCAGCGATCTCATGCTTCATTCTAGGCCACCAATACAATTCCTTGAGGTCTTGATACATCTTAGTGCTCCCGGGGTGAATGGAGTATAAAGTTTCGTGGGCTTCCTTAAGTATCAACTGCTTGAGCTCTCTCTGGTCTGGTGATGAACCCTAAGGTTCTATTTGTTGGTCGATCTTCGATGAGAGCGATAAGTCCGGTGGCGTCGCTCAACCCTAACGATCTGGCTATGAACACGCAAGGCTCGAAACCACGCAATCGCCGGCGATTGACAAGTCGTTATCAACCGTGCACGAATACCCAGTTGACCTGACCACGAAGGTTGATTCCTGCATACACCGAAGAAGCACGCAAGAACAAGATAAAGCAATCTGAAATTGCAAATAAAGATTGAAATATTGAATTTAGGATTTTGATAGCGGTATTAAGGTTGGTCTAGTCGACACAAGCCAATACACGAAGTTGCAGCAATGCTAACTCTTAACTCAACAAAATCCAAAGAAAACTAAAGGGGTGTGGCCTCCTTATATAGGGGAGGGGGAGCCGCAAATATCTAAGAACTAGCAATGTGGTACTATTTGTGGTTACTATTCATGTGAACAGTACCCATAAACAGTAACCATGAATAGTGCGTTCGGCCCAGGTGGAGGCGGCCCAGGAGGTGGCTGGCCCAAATAGACCAAGGAGGTGGCCGGCCCAAATAACCTAGAGTGGTGGCTGCCTTTTGGGCCAAATAATTGATACAAATACAAGGCCCTCGGCCCAATGTGAGGTGTCGCAGCATCAGATATAAGTGAAGTAAGTTCGTCGGCATGTTGGAGTAGCGTTTGACGCAGCCGAATCGATAGCAGTCAAGTAGTCTGGTTGGAGGTGGGGTAGCGGTTGTGTCCGGCGGGTCGATGTCCTCATCATCCTCACTTTCTTGCATTTGAGTCGTTCTCGACTCACGCTCATCCTCCAATGGCAAGAGAAGCTTTAAAACTTGTAGCAATGCATTCTCATCTTTCTGCAAAATGTTAGCAATAACAGGTGGCAAAGAAATAGAGAAAACTTTGGAAATTAAAGGTGATTGTGCATGCATCAAATCAGCAAAGGTATATTTTCTCATAGCATTCAGTTTGCAACTCAATTTGCAATTATAAGTGAAGTATATAGTAGAGTTATTCATTATGTTTGTAAATGGGCAAGACCGGTGATTGAATTCAAAGTACACAAGTCATTCATATAATCAGCTTTCAATTGAGCAACAGCAAATTCATCTAGCAAGGGTGAAAAGATTTGTAAGTTCTTCCATAATTCAACATTTTTATTCAGACTATCCATACTAGATGGTGCAATAAAAGGTGAACACATAGGCATTGGATGAGCACTAAATTTTATTTTCCTCTCAGATTGAACAAGATTCTGCACACAAGAATTGTTATCCAAAATAGCAAGTTTCAATTCATTCATGTGAGCACAAGTTATGCATATTCGATAAACCATAAATTGGTTGTCTATACCATAATCTCCAATTAATTTAAAATAGTAGGTGGAGGTGCTAGAAAGAGAATTTAGAGATGAAAGTTCAAAAACTTTCTCCATAGCACATTCCAAACTAATCTGCTCATTAAGCATGATATAGCACAAAGTATCGTGAGGGATATTCTATCAAGTACTTCCTTATGTGTAATTAATTAGACATGTGCAAAATTATGAGATTTAAGATCAAGACATGGTTCGCTCAAGTCAACATAAGGAAAATCACAAGATTGCACTCAAACAGTATATACTCAATTATTTCATCACATGGTGCACTCAAGTCAACAGGTAAATCAACAAGTTTATCACATGGTGCACTCAAATCAATGCAGTCTGAATTCTCTACTTGAAACATATGCATATCATAATTGTTTTCCACTAATTTTTGCTCTAAAATAGCATGACAGTGGACAATTGTAGTTCTTCACAAGCATACTCACTTTTAGTGACGATAGCACCATGATCTTTACCTTTTTGACTGTCCTCAGATGATGTAGGTGCATCCATCTCCTCATCTTCCTTCTCAACCAATGGAGTCGGTGTCTCAATCAGCTCATTCTCCTCTTCGGTATGGTTCTCAACTTCCTGCAAGTTATTAGTCACAGAAAAAGACACAAACACAGGTTTGTTCTTATGTTTCTTATCATCAAGCATTCTCAATTTCTCCTCAATCTGACTTTCAACCTCACAGGCAAGTATAAACAAATGAAAGAGAGAATTATATTCTTTGTAAACAAGAAAGTACTGAATTTCGTGATTAAGCCCACTTAAAAATCTATTCTATGTAGCTTCAGCATGTTCCTCTAAGCCACAACGCAACAATTGACTTTTCAATTCATGATAGTATTCCCTTACAGTTCTACTACCTTGCTTGAAACGTTGCAATTTATTAAGCAAATCACGAGCATAATATGAAGACACAAATTTAGCTCTCATAATTCTCTTCAAAGTATCCCAAGTCCTAGGTATGTGCTTATGTGTACGACAGTATTCACTCCACTAAATAGATGCAAAATCATAGAACACACAGGTAATAGCCCTAACTTTTAGATGATAAGGAAATTCATGGTATTCAAATAATTGTTGTACAGCTAATTCCCATGTGAGATAGGCATCAGGATCATAATACCCAGCAAAATGAGGTATAGTGAATTTAATTTTATGAGACGTACCATCACGATCATATATTTCCCTTGGTAAAGAAGCTTGTCTCTAGCGTGCATCTTCCTCATTCATGAACTTGCACTCTCGTCCAATGGTTCGAAGAATAGGTGGATATATCTTGCAATCATTCCGTGAACCTGCCATAGTTAGTAGAAAACAAGGAAACAAATCACAAGTATATGTCCCTATCAACTACTAGGTTATGGAGGCTCAACCAAGTCACTCACACTCAAGCTTATACCCAGTTCTTACAAGTTCTTACCAATGCAGAAGGAAGTGGTACGACCGGTGGTCGGTTCGTGATACTCTCACGTCGCGATCACCTTAACGATTTGAGGAAGCAGTACTACTGAGTTAGTAGGAAGTGGAGCTCGGAAGGCTAGTATGTAGCAAAGGAATAGCAATTATTCAATTCAGTATGCAAAATTGAAAAGCAATTCAAAGTACTAGTCACAAGTGCTGGTCGTAGTCTAAACAAAGCCTAGCTAGAGCAACTCGCAAGAACGACTAGTCGTAACCACGGAAAGCCAAACTGAACAATCAACGCCAACGAGCAATGAATGACTATGCCAAACTAAACAAAGAGGCAGCTTTGATAATAATAATATTTTTTTTTCTCTTGCTTCCTTCTCTGTCTCTTTTTTTCTCTATCTCTTTTTTTTTGTCTCTGTCTCTCTCTTTTTTTTCTCTGTCTCTTTTTTTTTCTTCTCTGCTCTTTCCTTTTTTTCCCTCTGTTTTTTTTCTTTATAAACCGGTTACTCTTTATAGCATAGAAGCATGGAAAAAATCACAACCAAATCGATTCCCAATTGCTCTGGCAAGGCAGGCGCCATTGGCTTGCTTCAGGCAGAGACGGCGGGGGCCACTCGGGCAAGCACGGAAGATCGGAGGTGGTTGATGCTTGGCGGCAGGGCATGGCGGCTCAAGCGACCTGTTTACCACGGGCGGGCGGTGCGGTGGTGTAAGCCGAGATCACGGGCGGGCAGCGAAGTGGCGCGACAGGCAGCCGCGCGGCGTCGGCGGCGGAGAAGGAGATGGCGGAGCGCATAGCGGGCAGCGGCGGCAGAAGAATGCCCTTTGGTGACGGCGATCGTTCGGCTCGGCGTGGACTGGCGGACCCGACCTGGCGGCGCGGTGACCGCGGCGACGCTCCTTGATGCGGCGTCGGATGGCAGAGGCGGCGGCGGCAAGCCTCGACGGCCGCGACCCGATTGATCTGTTGTGCGGCGACGGTTTATTAGAGCACGCGGTAGGTGGAGATGGCGGCGGCGGCGGCGGCGGCAAGGGTGATGGCCCGAGCAGATCTTCTTCTTCTTTCTTTTGTGTGTGTGTGTGTGTGTGTGTTTGATCTGCTGCCTCTGTTTGGCCTGTGATGAATCGCTGATGAACACCGGAGGGAATGATGCGACGGACGCAGCCGCTGCTTGGAGGCGCCGCGGCCGATGTGAGCGCGTGGACTTTGCGCGGCGGAATGGATCTGCTGCTGCGCTAGATGCTCACTTTTCCTTTTTTTTGTGTATGACGCCTTGATGCCCTAATGCGATGGCGGAAGAAACAGACTCGACGTTCGACAAGAAACCTAAACGAGACCAATCTAGACAGGAAAAACCAAAGCACCAAGACTCGACGATGCAACGACAATTCAACAAAGCAAACTAAAAAGAACAAATTGCAAAGGCACAAATTGGCTTGGACGATGAACTAAACCTAATTTTTGATTTTCGGCTATATGGATTGTAGGCAAAAAAAAATTCTCACCGATGAACTGTAGCTCTGATACCACCTAATGAATCCTAAGGTTCTATTTGTTGGCCCGATCCTTCGATGAGAATGATAAGTCCGGTAGACGTCGCTCAACCCTGACGATCCTGGCTACGAACACGCAAGGCTCGAAACCACGCAATCGTTGAACTGATTGACAAGTTCTTATCAATCGTGCACGAATACCCGGTTGACCTGACCACGAAGGTCGATTCCTGCATGCACCGAAGAAGCACGCAAGAACAAGATAAAGCAATCTGAAATTGCAAATAAAGATTGAAATATTGAATTTGGGATTTTGATAGCGGTATTAAGGTTGGTCTAGTCGACACAAGCCAATACACGGTTGCGTTAATGCTAACTCTTAACTCAACAAAATCCAAGGAAAACTAAAGGTGCGCCTCCTTATATAGGGAGGGGCGCAAATATCTAAGAACTAGCAATGTGGTACTATTAGTGGGTTACTATTCACATGAACAAGGCAAGTGAATAGTCTTGTTCGCCAGTGGAGGCGGCCCAGAGGTGGCTTACCCAAATAGGCCAAGGAGGTGGCCGCCCAAATAACCTAGAGTGGTGGCTGCCTTTTGGGCCAAATAATTGATACAAATACAAGGCCCTCGGCCCAATGTGAGGTGTCGCAGCAACAGATATAAGTGAAGTAAGTTCGTCGACACGTTGGAGTAGCGTTGACGCCTTGAATCGATGGCGGCCAAGTAGTCCGTTGGAGGTGGGGTAGCGGTCGATCCGTGGTCGATGTCCTCATCATCTGGTACACAAATGCGCTTGTCAAACCAAACGGTTCCTTGTTCATCTTCGAAAAATCCTAGGGATTCACCCTTCTTCATGTTTCTTTTGATCTCTAAGACCTCTGCATCTTCTCCTTGGGTCTTCCGGATCTGACCTTGGAGGGTTGGTTGCATATGTAGAGCAGCTAAGTAACCTTCTTCCACTAATTCTAGCTTGAGCTTCTGAAATTCTTCGTATAACGCTGGCTGATTTTCTTTGATCATTAAAGTGTTGCAGTAGATCTTCCTACTTAAAACATCGGCTACCACATTAGCCTTGCCTGGATAGTAATGGATTCCCAAATGGTAATCCTTGATCAATTCCAACCATCTTCTTTGCCTGCGGTTAAGATCAGCTTGGGTGAAAATGTACTTCAAGCTTTTATGGTCAGTGTAGACCTGACAGCGATTACCGATGAGATAATACCGTCATATCTTCAAAACCTGCACTACGACAACCAATTCTAAGTCATGAGTAGGGTAATTGACCTCATGAGGCTTTAACTGACGGGAAGCGTAAGCTACTACCTTCCTTTCTTGCATCAGGACACAGCCGAGACCATGTCGTGAGGCATCATAGAAGATCTCAAAGTCCTTTCAGACATCCGGCAAGATCAATACTGGAGCGATGGCCAAACGCTTCTTTAACTCTTAAAAACTTTGCTCACAATCGGACGTCCAAGCATACTTATTTTCCTTCTTTAGCAACTAGGTAAGAGGTCTTGCTATCTTGGAGAACCCTTCTATAAACCTACGGTAGTAACCTGCCATTCCAAGGAAGCTTCGAGTGAGGCAATCGACTTGGTGACTCTAATTGAGCACATCCTCGACCTTGCTAGGATTGACAATGACTCTTCAAATTGACAAGACGTGTCCCAAAAAGGTGACTTCTTTCATCCAAAACTCACACTTGTTAAATTTAACATAGAGTTGGTGGTATCTAAGCTTGCTCAAGACTAAGCGGAGGTGCTCTTCATGCTCTTCTTCACTGGGAGAGTACACTAGAATATCGTCAATAAAGATAATAACGAACTTATCTAAATACTCTATGAATACTTTATTCATCAAGTTCATAAAGTAAGTAGGGGCATTGGTCAATCCAAAAGACATTACCATGTACTCATACAGTCCATAACGGGTTGAGAAAGCTATCTTGTGGATGTCATCTTGGCGAATCTTCAACTGGTGGTATCCTGACCTGAAATCTATCTTGGAGAACACTGCGGCTTCTTGGTGGTCGAATGTGTCGAGGCTCTTCTTGCGCCGGCGAGGGAGGTGGCGGCAGGAAAGGGTGAAATGGGATCCCCCAAGGACGAGGATCGCAATGGTGGTAGCACAGCTGGGAGGATGGTAGGAGGTGGTGGTGGCCTATTTGGTAATGGGAAGGAGCAACTCAAGGAGGAGCTTTGTTTGGGGAGGAAATAGAGGAGGGAAGGGTAGAGGAGATGTCTTGAGCACCTTTGGAGGGGAAAGGAAGGGAGAGGGGAGCTCACAGGGGAGCTGGTGGTGCTGCGGCGGCAAGACATGGTCGGAGGTGGTAGCTCTCGGTGAGGGAGAAAGAAGAGAGAAGGGAGGGGAGGAGGAAGAGGGGAGCCGCTGTGGTTTCAAAGGGGAGGCGAGGAAGCGGCGCAGGTGGCCGGAGGTGGTGGCTCCACAGCAGCCATGGCCGGTGGGAGGAGCTGGAGCTCGGTTGGAGCTTCGACCGGTTCAAGGAGAGGAGAGGAGAGGAAGGGGAGGAAGGGAAGGTTGCTGCACCCTTTTTATAGAGGAGGAAGGAGCTCAAAGGGAGACTGGTGCACTGGTCATGGCCGTGCATGGGGCAGAGGCAAGTCGCCGGGCCAAGGCATGGCATAAGGAGACGGAGAGAGCAGGCGGTGGTGTGTGGCGCTAGGAGCCAGGGCATGGCGAGGTGGAGGGAGCAGGGCATGGGCGCCCTCGGGAAGGAGGAAGGGCAGGATATGGGCTGCCCGTGTGCTCCAACGGGAGGAAATGGCGCCCAGGAAGATGAACAGGCGACAGGAAGAAAGAAAAAAAAAGAGGAGAAAGAAAGTGTAACGTCCGTTTTCGGACGATAAATAGTATTGTCGTTCTAAATTCGTTCTTCGCCGTAATTCAAACTATCAAGCTAATTCAAAAAATTTCCTCTATTTCTCGGTGTGTGTTTCAAATGTAATATCTTCAACATTTGAAATTCATTTCCGCAAAATGGAGTTTCTCTCCTTTTTCAAATTTCTCGGGCCCTTTTTTCTTTCGGGCTCAACCCACTCTTCCCTCGGGCTCAGCCCATTTCTTCTCCTTGGGCCAAGCCCGTTTTTAGCTCGGCCTCTTTCCTTCCCCTTTCTTTTCTTTTGGCCCGGCCCTTCCTTTTTATGTGCGCCACGCCGGGGTCATCTTCTTCTTTCTTTTCTTTTTCCCGTGATCGACGCCACCGCTTTGGCTGTCGCCTCCCACTCAGCATGTCGCAGTTGTTTCGACGCCGCCACAAGAGTCACCGCTACGCTCGACTCCAGACCAAGGCCGCAGCTCCAAAGCCGTGTCTCAGGCTCGTCTTGTCGCCGCCTTAGAGCACGCTGTCGCTTATCCTCGCTTTCAGGCCTTGTGCGCAGGCGCTTCTTCTCGCTGCAGCGCGATCGGAGGACGCCGAGCCGCACGCCCTCAGCGCTTCCCCGCCTCGCGCTCGTTCTCCTCGGCTTTGGCCGCCCACGCGCGCCGGGACTAAGCGCCCAAGGACCGGACTTCTTCCATGGCCCTTGCTCTCGCGCTTTGGCCTCCCTATAAAGCCCCTCCACCTCGCTGAGCTCCCACGTCGCCCGAGCTCCAGAAGCCCTCAAGAAAATCCGCCCTATTTCGCCGGTTGCCGCGCTCCTTCTTGGCACACCGCCTCAGGCCTCATTGCTCGGTGAGCCTCGCCACGATAATCGGCGTCCATCGCGAGCCTCAAGGCCCTAGGAAGCCAACCCCTCCTCCTTCGTTCTTCTCTCACATTCGGGATGAGCCACCATCGCACCTCCTCCTCCGCCATGGCCGCCGTTGTCGGACCGCCACGGCCGCCTCGAGCCAACCCGGCTTCACCTCTGTGTTTCCCACGCCATCGTCGCCGGCCTTGCGCGCTTCTTCGCCAGTGCACCGCTTCCACCACTGGCGCCTCGCTTCAGGACGCCGCTGCTGCTGGCCGTCATTGTCCGTCAAGGCCGCGCGCAAGGCCTGCCCTGCCCCGCCGTCACCCCCTGGTCCGCCACCTCCCATGACCGCTGCCCACTCATCCGCCTGCCACCTCGCGGCTCAACCGCCATGGGCCACCGCCTCGAGCCGCCCGAGCACTGCCCCTGGCCTCTGTTCTTCTTGAAGGGCCGAGTGGTTTTGGGATGAATTGAGTGGCCCCACCTGGCCATTGCCTTACCCCCTCCCCTTTGGTCGACATATGGGCCCTCTACGCCATCTTGCTTCCATGGTAGGTGCTCGATCTTGTGTAGGCCAGTCCACGACTATGCCGTGAACCCATCCCCTCTCTTTTCTTTTAATTCAATTTCAATCTTGAAATTCATATCTCCTCCATTATAACTCAAAAATTATGAAATAAATTTCTAAAAATTTGTTAAGTCAAGATCTTGCTAATGGAATAGGACTTGATTAATTTGGAGTTCATTTGTGTATTCTTGTGTATTTATTTGCTCTCTTTGCCGCTGTGTCTTTTTCCCAGATTGTCGCTTCGATTAGGATTTGAAGACGCCGGAGATCCTCAAGTTGATCAAGACCAAGAGTACCAAGACCCCCTTGCTTTAACCAAGGTGAGTCAATACTTTGACCATATTGATCCTACATTTTATGCAAATTATATTCGTTTAAATTAGCAAATTGCATGCTTTATTCCTTTATCAAATGTATGTTAAAGCTTAAGGTAGTTAAATACCCAGTTGATTATTAATTAATTAATATGCCATCCTTGATAAATTGAATCCATTAATCCTTGTCACCCTAGTAACTATGTGGTAATACTAGTTATAGGTTGTACTTAAGCGACATGCTAGTCTTGCTTAAGTATCGGGGTATTAAATACCCCAATCATCATTTCCTCAAACATAAAATGATTTGGGTAGTCATTGGTGGTCCATTGGCTAAAAGGTGTGGAAATAATTTGATTTACTCCTCAAAACCCCAATTGCTAGTTCTATCTGGGCGGATGGTGAGGTGGTGGGTGCTCGGGGAGCACATGGTTGGTTGGGTTTGTGGAATGAACCGCCCAGATAACCCTAAGGACTTAATCTTGTCACGACCTCCCGTGTTAAACAAGTACAACCACAAGTCTGCAAAGTGCAACTTGGCTTAGTAAAGTTATTGAACCCGAAAGTCATCTCACCGAGGGGACCAAGAACGCATACAAGTGTGGAGATACTCGGCTTGGAAGGACACCAAAAGGTGAAGTTACCAAGGCTTAGTCGTTGTGGTAGGCCATTGCGCTTAGTCGTTGTGGTGGACATCCCGCACAACATATGGGTGTAACGCAGCATGGGTGGAATGATGTAAGGCGTAGATATCTAGAAAGGTTCTTGTGATTTGCCGCCCAACTACATGACTACTTAATCATGTGGGGTAACAGTAGACTATCTCTTGTGGGTAAAGTGTGCAACCTCTCGCAGAGTCTAAAAACTGCTTTAAGCAGTAGTGCATACGGTCAAAGGCGGACATGGGAATCATAACTTGAGTTAGTTCTATTTCAAAACTTTGTGGGTGGTATAAAAATGGTGGAAGGGCTCACCTAGCCCTGTGTTGGATTTTTCCTGAGCCGTCGAGCTTAGTGGGTGTGGTTATTGGAGGCAGCTCCAATTAAAAGGATGCATTGGTAGAGTTTCCGCTGGATGTGACCTCTACTAAAATAATTATTGCACATGCTCTCTTTATAAAAATGCCAATTTGTTAAAATGCTAAGTGATATGACATTGTAAGTATGATATTGGAAAACTCGCTTTCGCAAATAAAAGAACCTGAGCTATCCTTGCTAAGCCTTGCATGTATATAATTATATTGTGTCTTGGCTCGCGAGCACGGTAGTAGTGCTCGCCCTCGCTTTCCCCAACCCTTCAGATAATGAAGACGAAGGAGGCTACGCTTTCACGACGGCCCAGAGATGATGGACAAGGCTATGACGAGGAGTAGTATAGTTCGTGGTTTAGGTCTCGCCAGCCTAAGTAGACTCGTTTAAGATTGCAGCATAACCGATATTATCCAACTCTTGGTTAATATCCGCATACATGTGTTACCCTAGTCGCATACGTGTGAGATGAGCCCTACCTCACCTTTTGCTTCAACAGTAGTTTACGTTATTTTATGTGATGTAATCAATTTGGCCCGCCGCCCTTTTGTAAACTCGACCCGACGTGGTCTATGTCACTCAGATGGTTGTAATATTTAATATTTCAGTTCACGCTTGTATGAATGATTCAGTAATGTGTACTGTGAAGTGCTAGCTACTGATCCAGGGAATAATACGGTGATTTCACAGAGGATTTGGGTTCTTGAAATCCGGGTCCGACAGAAAGAAAAGGAAAGAAAAGAAAAAGAAAAGAAATTTAGAAAATCTGAGAAAATTTCATAAAATATTTCGAAAATTGAATAGACCAAATAAAATAGTTTTGGATTTTTTTAAAGTTTATTTTGGCCATTTAAAATAATTTTCCTTCTCAAACTCAATTTTAAGCTTTAAATTAAATCGACAAAAACAAATGAATATTTTTATTTTTAAAGCTTGAAAACTTTGGAAATAAGATAAAACAATTTTTATTTATTTGGAGTTTATTTTACTCAAGTTTAAATTATTTTTATTTTTGAAATTTCAAATTAAGCTTTTAGCGAATCAAGAAAAATCAAATGGTGATTTTTATTTTGAAAACTTCAAAAGGCCTTAAAATCAAATAGATTAGCTTTGAAATAATCAAAATTACTTCCAACTTAAAATTGCCCTTTTATTTTGCACATAGTTTACTTTTTATTTTTGAAAGACATGAAAACCCTTTTTAAAATCAAGAAATTAATTTAGTTTTTCTTTTCAACTTTAAATCCAAGAAAATCTCAGAAACTCAGGAAATTTTATTTTTGACTTTTTATTTAAAAGGAATTTCGTGAGTATAATAAAACTCTTTTAAATTTCGTAAAATCCAATAAAATAATATTTTATTAATTCTAAAATAGTAAGAGAACTTTGGGATGTTATAGCTGGCGAAGGCGAGCGGTGGTGGAAGACGGGTTCTGGCGCGTGGGTCCCACGCGTCAACGAGGTGAGAGATAGGTTAGGGTTTTTGGATTTAAAGGCTGAGGTTTTTCTGAATTTTATACTAAGCAAACGAAGTCAAAATTTTATGAAACTTTTTGAGAGGGCTCCTGACCTAGTGTAGTTACTTAGGTAAATTTTTCAAGAATTTATCTTGCCTGTGATTTTCTCAAAAAATCTTACAAGCTTATGTTTTTATGTGATTGCATTTGTTACTCTTAATGAAAATTCTTATAATTTGTTTAATAAATTTTTCCCTAAGAAATTATGCCCAAAATAATTCTCTCAACTATTTTTATTCTGTTTTATCTATTTTTTAAGTGCATGTTTGTATGAATTTCATTATTTGCTTTTAAACAAAAGTTCAAAATTCAAACATGGTTAGATTTTCATATGTAAAATGATCAAAATGATTTTCCCAATGCATTTCTATTATGTATTCGAAAATTTGGATTTTGGGATGTTACAAGAAAAGAATTAAAAGAGCCCGTTGTTTGTGTGGCGCCTATTCAACACCCCCTTCTAGTCGCCCCCTTAGTCCAACAGAATTGGTTAGGGTAAGGTTTTTTGAAATCATATGACCATGAAACCAAAAGTTATGTGCCGTGAGTCATAGAATCCGGTCTTCTGCAGTGACCATAAAAGGTTTATGAAATTTACCTAAAATATCAAGGATCGAATTTTGGTGTCCAGAGTAGGGTGGGACAATCTTTCCACCAAATACACCAAATGAGTGTCTGGCATCCTCTGGTATAAATGAAGGGAAGTTTCAACACAGCTCGGCAGGGCCACGTCGCCCCGAATGTTTTTGCGCGTCGGATTACGAGCGGCTTAGCTTCGCACCAGTTCGATCCTTCGTCCGTTTCGCTTACCTGTGCTTTCCTTCGCGTCCTGGACCGCCCGATGGTCTTCCTCATCCCTTCTCAGCCGTTTGATCCTTCCAGGGGTGCGCTTCCACGCGCAGCCTGTTCCGACCCATGGAGTCTCCCTTCCACTCATCCCCTTCCCCTCCCTCAACTCCCACGCCCTCCGCTTCCTCACCGCTCTGCCCCTCGTCCTCCCCTCGTACGACCCCAAACTGCCTCCTCCTGCCCGGTTCGACCCTCGCCTCGCCACTAGCACCTGCCCCACGGCCACGCTCCCTCCGGCGGCTCTGCCTGCCGCGCCCATGAGCGCCCCTAACGCGTTGTTCTCGATCTCCTTCTTCCTTCCACTTCCTCCATGGCGTTGCCTCCTCTCGACGCTTTCCTCCTAGCCGCCGCTTAGTCTGGCTGTCCGTTGTTGCCGCTGGGCTCGCAGTTCGCCATCGTTTCTCGGCCTCTGGCTCGGTCCGGCCACATGTTCGCCGCCTTCATCAGACCCGCTATTCTCAATCATCATCGCCGCCTCCTCTTGCCGCTTTGATCCGCCTCCGGTCCTCTTCTTGGTCACAACCTTCGCTCACGCCTCTTGGCTCGGTTGCTCCTCCTTCCCTCCCTCTCTCTCTATGGCACAGTACCCTCCTAAGCCGCGGTGCTTGCTAGCTCGCCATCGCCGCCTCGGCTCCTTCCCATCGCGCCCATTGCCTTGCTGCCTCACCCGACGCTGCCTCGCCTCGAGCCGGTGGTTCTCCCGGCCCGACCATGTCACGGCCCTTGCCCTCTTATTATACACAACAAAGGCTATAGGCTCCTTTCCCCTTTACGATTTATTCTCCGACACTTTCAAAGTGTATATGTGTGCTTAGATTTAACCATCGATGCTTGTATTGCGATGACCAATCGACACAGCTTAGAGCATCGAACATGGACCTAGACCCGTTGGTATCGCCGCCTCCTTATCCTATGAATTGAGAACCTGTTGACGCCTACAAGCATGTATCCCACGCATGATAATTCTCTAACAAAGATGCTCACATTCAGATAGCACATACAAGACCTTGCAAAAGGTAATCACATATTCCTTATTGGATCTTCTCAAGCTAATATGTGAAGCTTGCTAAAGCAAAGCACTAATTTTATTATGAGATCCTACTTTTCGTTAATTGGATCTGTTTTTGACTAATGAATTCTCGGTCGCGCTTCTTTGCGGTGTTATCTTTTGTAAGGATGATTTGGGATTTTTTTTATGGATGAAGTTGTCTCGACCTCGGGTAAACCTTTTATCATGTATGAACTAGATGGTAGGAAGTTGGCGTTTGCATGGGAATACAGACACACAATTATTGATCAACTTAACTGGTACCCTTGCTTAGTCTCCTTATCAAAAATATATATGGTTTGTGCCATTATGTCACCTAGGTGTTTGCACTGTTACTTGTGGTTTCTGCCTAATGACCATTACATGCACATCCTCATGAAAGCTTGTGATTTCTCTGTGTACATACTATATAGATGTTGTCAATATCACATAGTGGCCTCAATTGCGAAGGCATATATCTTATCCTAAAAAAGGTATGTTACTTGTGGTTTCGGCCTGATGACCATTACATGCACATCCTCATGAAAGCTTGTGGTTCCATCCATGCAAATAATGTATTCTATTTCAGAACAATAGCACTTAGTGTGTTGTTTTTTCTTCTCAAGATTGTTCCTAAGCGCTGGAAATTGGAGATAAGTTTAAGCCAAGATACTGTTTTGATGCTTTCTTCTATGAATTTGCTCGATGGAATTCGTGTATGTTTTTCAAGATCTTTGCCTTCTAACACCCAAAATTCTCAGGATAGTGGGCAACAGATTTGAGGCGACGTATGCAGTGTCTCCTCGCTCTCTTTTTCCCTCGATATCGCCAGCGTATTGTTTTATGCTCACTTTCTAGCTAGAATTGTTGTTAGAAACATAAAATTGCTGATATTTCCACTAGGTTAGTGGGTTGGGGTGTCTAGGAAGTGAATCTCATATGATCAACTGATTTTCAGATGTAGATGGATCTCATACGTCTTATCTTTTTTTTTATTTGAATAGAGGAGGTGATACCTCATAGTGTTTAGTTATCCAGAGGTGGTTGCAGCGAAGTTCCAGCTTGCTTAATCGTGTTCCTTACTGAAGTCTTTTGTGTGGGTGGTTTTTTTTTGCATTCAGAGATCTTATTTGGCTTGTCAGGTCCAACATGTGCAGTTATGTGTCAATTAGTTTTGTGATATCTTTGTTTTAAGAAACCAGGTTATACTCATGGTTTATGTAAGATGGTGTTGTAAGTTTTTGTTAAATTGGATGGATTGTAGGTTTCTACCTAATTCTCTGACGTTTGCCGATTGTTGATTAGTTGTTGTAGTTAGTGTTTAGTGCATAGCTCCTTTTTTTTTCCCTTGCCGTTTTGTCTTCATGTTGTATCTTCAATAAACTAGTTGTGTTGCCACTTCATGCTCAAACGACACGTCGTCCCTTTGTTTTCATGCTTATATTTGGGTAGCCCTACTCTCATATTTGGATGAATACATCTTGAAACCAGACTTGAATGAATGACTTATGTGGTTTTCATGTGACATACAACTGAAAAAGTAGGCGTGTTGCTTTCACAGGCTTCGTACTTCAAGAGTTTTCTGTCTATGCCATTATATATGCTCTTTACTTTTTATGCAATGTAAAATTAGGGTGGCCTAATGTGTTTAGTTTTTTTTCAGACACAATGTTCGGGTTCGAACCATGAATATAAGACTTGAAAAATGCATAGAGACCTCATGCCCATGTACATGCAAAAATTTTAGGTAGTATTTCACTAAACATATATTATTTACATTAATTTTTCGCCCTTCTTTATGGCCCAATTTATATATGTTTTCTTGTATGTCCGTGTTCATATACATGACTTGACCGATTGGTACTGATGGAAGCAAAGACATAATTTGTTCTGTTTGGGTCTGTTTCAGCACCACGTCGCACAATTGCTTTTCCACCAAAATACCGACCTGCGTAAGTTCCAAATTGCTATTTAGATTTACTCCTTTTTTCACACTAATCACTATAGTTTGTGTGGTTCTAATTCCTCTTTCTTTATTTGCCAGTAGAATTCTAAAGGTCACAAAGAGTCTTTAGATGATGAACTTCAAGATGGAGAGAACGAGATTGATTAGTGGCTATTGAATGTTGAACTAGAATGCATGCTTAGTGTTTGTGGTTTTGCATTTGTTGAAATAGTTTTAAGAGCTTTTGAGCTATGTTGATTCCTCTGTAATACAGTTCCTACACATCTTAAACGATTTAAGATTCTTTTGATGTTTCTCTCATGGTAGTGCCTATCATGTCATGTATTTTAGCTAAAATTCGCTTCGTGTTACTATGTCAAAATATGTTTCTTTGCATAGGCCGACATTGGGCTTAGTTTCTCATGAATATAGAGACACATCTTTCACGAGAGCCCTTCACGGTTGTTTAGGAGAAGAGAAAGTAGGTAGTTTTGTAGATCATCGATAATTTCTGTCATATTGTCTGACCAGCAAGAATTATGTGTGCAGAAATATTCTTTTTTAGATCGTCACGTTTATATTTTCCAATCTACTAGCTTTATTGTATACACACATTTTTTAAGTGTTGCTTACAAATCCTTTTGTTTGCTTCGGACATCCAAAATAAAACTCAAACAGATAGCATCGTTTTTTTTAATGGATTTATAATACTTTGCATGATTATCGTCTAATGAACGCATTTCAGCATCCTCTGTTTGGGTGCTCCCAGTGGGAGCGCACATGCTACTTTTTTTAGATAATAGAAGTACAACTCCCGGTCTCTGCACCAACTAAGGATGCACACAACAATTACACTACCATCAGTTAAAAGCTTAAAACAAAAACCGGCCAAAAGCTAACAATGATAAACAAATTGTCATGCAAAGGTTAGTCTAAAAAAAGATCAGGAGATCGTCTACACACGAACAACAGTTGCACAGCAAAGAGATAATAATGGACCAGGCTACTAGTCCTCCTGTATAATTAGAGGAAAAATTAAGGCTCCAATCTGCTGGCCACGTCGCTCGATATTTTTTCGTATCCGATACCAAACATAATCATTCACGACGGAAGCAAATTCTATAGGACGGAACCTCACGATGACCTCTCTCGTGTCCTCCGAGCCCTTGATTTAAGAGGAGAGGGGAAATGGTTGGACCCATAAAATCTATTTTCCATTCGCAACCGTCTGATTTTTATTGGTTTTGCGTGCCTACGAGCCTTCGCGTCGTCGCTCTTTCGGCTACGTGCTCTTCTCCGCTCTGGACTTCATTCCCTCAGCGACCTCCCCCTCCTACTCCCCGCCTCACGTTGCTTCGTCCGCCTCTCCCTCTCCCTCCCCGCCTCCCGTTTCCCTCCTGCTTCTTCGCCGCCGTCCTCCGCCCCGGCCTCCTTCCTCGTCCCCACGAAAGCCCCCTCCTCCTTGCTTCCACGTGCTCTGCACGCCCCTCCCCGTCTGCTCTTTTCCCCATCGCCCCCTTCTTCTTCTTCGCCGCCGGCACCCCCCCAGGCTCCTTACTCTTCCCCAGGAACGCCCCCTCCTGCGCCCTCGCTTCCCCCTTCCCCTCACCCGCCCCTGCTTCCGCTACCAGCGGCAGATCTAGAACCATGGTAGCGAGGTACCGGGTGACGGCAACTCCGTCGGCATGTTCGGCTCGGATTGCATCGGCGGCTTCGGATACGGCGTCGGCGTATCCGTCGGCATCCTCCTCATCACCACCATCACGCTCGCCTCATACTTCTGCACCCGCGCGCCCGTCACGGCCGCCGACCGCGGGGGCGACAATGGCAGTGGCGGCGGCGGCGGTGACGGCCACGACGTCGAGCTCGGCATCAACGAGACCTCGCTCATGGGGTACCCGGAGGTGATGTACGGCAAGCCCAAGAAGGAGGCTGCGAAGGGGAAGAAAGGCACCACGTGCACGTGCCGCTCGATATGCCTGGACAACTACGGCGACGGCGATGTGCTCCGGATGCTGCCGGATTGCGGCCATCTGTTCCACCGGGAGTGCGTCGACCCGTGGCCAGATCCACCAACTATTCATCTTCTTCCCCGGTCCCGACGGCTCCGAGCTTGAGCGAGGGCAGCAGCGGGTGCGAGCAAGGTGCAGCGACACCGACTTGGGCGACCAAGGGGGCCGCGCGCTAGAGTGAGGCGCGATTTGTCCTCCCCACGCTGGAGCACTGCCGGTCAATCCTTCCTTGGCGCCGGAAGACGACATGCTCCGCAGCCCCGACAGCTCTGGACCACGTCCTCCTCCTCGTCATTGCCGCAGGTGACTAGCTGTTCCTCCAAATTCACATAAAACCATCCTTATTTGTGTTTGGCCGAACAAATTTATTGGACGAAACATTTCATTGCCGTGTTTGTGGAAAGGTTTCTATTTCCTTGCAGGAGATCTGTGATTTTCTGGAGGTGTTAATTCTTGAATTGACGTAGATGTTTTGCTCCTTTGTTGTTGCATTGCTTCGATCGGTCACAGTTCTTCAGTCGTGGAGCTGGACAATCCTTTTTGAGGAAATGCTAATCTAGGGGTTCACATTAGCAAAGCTTTTCAGACTCTGTAAGCCACTAGAATAATTGGCCTAGGTTGATGCTTGCCAAGTAATGCTAAAACTTTTTGACATAGAAGATTAGTTTCCATTTGATTTAATCAGAATATGGAATCCCAATCATGTAGCCTTTAATTCTTCATTTCTTGCAACAGGAGTCGCTAAGATGCTTTGATCCGAAGTATAGATCAATATTTCAGATACATGTTGTGAAACTTTTGTTTATGTAAAGCCTAACCGTCTTATAGAAGCCTTACTTTGCTTTAGCATGCAAACTAGAACACTGGTGGTGAAAAGGAGGAGCAGGAAGTTGCCTGCAAAGTTAACTTCAGCTTTGTAAAGCTACTATGATGAGGACTAAGTAGAAGCAGGAAAGGCAAAGCACCAAATTCAGATTCTCTATGGTTCCACACTTCAGTTCCATTCTTACTAGCTAAGTTGTTGTACTCTGATTAATCTAGCGCGCTGCATAAAGACCGAACTAGCTCAACCCAACGTTACATGGCAAAAACATGTAAAGTTTGGAATATGTTCTGTGCTTCTTAGAGGAAGCTTAACGCAGGTATCAAATCTTTGTACTATATTCTTACATAGTCAGATGGTGTTAATGAACACATACAATTGTTTTACAACCTGCTGTTCACATTTCCTCAAAAAGGATTGTTCAGCCAAAAAAAACCTTAATTTAGAACTATTTACGTTTTCCCCCCTTTCAACGCAGATTTCTTTGTCACATACTTACTTATTCACTACTACGTTTGTGCTGCGCACCAAGGCGCGCACAGGAGTCTAGTTGTATTTCATCCCGGAGAACCTCAGTGAGCTCCAATATACCAATCCGATATAATAATCTCTGTTGATGCAAAATGTAATATCTGATTTTTCACCTGCAGCATCCAAGTATTCATTGTTGCACACCGTCGACGTATTGGCCAATGCAAGCTAAGCAACTCAATGTGGTGTCAGGTCTGACTAGAGTGGCATGACATCCAAGCCGTCAGATACGATCAGCAAATTACTTTCCCAACGCAGCTATTTCCCCCCTCTATAAAAGGGACAATTGAGAATTTGCCACCCAATGGAACAACCTTCTCACCTTTGCCATTATGTAGATTGTAATCCGTTATTTGCCACTTCATACAATTTTCAATCATTATTTTGCCGCTTTGGGGTTTTTATCCCAATTTCTATTTTTCAGGTCAATTATAAGCACGGGAAGTTACTGAAATACCCCCTTCTCTCCTCTCGATTCCTCCACCTCCTCCCTCACTCACGACCACTCCATTCCGCCGCCCCCACCACTAACCTCCACTTCCTCCTCTCTCTCCTCGACTCTGCTTCCTCTCATCCTCGCCTCCAACTCCGCATTCAAGACCGGTGACCCCATGCTTGCTTGGCAGAGACGTTTGGGGTAGGGGGCCATGGACGGTGTAGCCATGCTCGAGAAGTCCACGCTATGCTCAAGACCAAGACCATCGAGTTCTTCGCCACCCTCCACGATCTTCTACTAGTGGCAAGACAACGCGCCACAACCGCCATTTGAACTCCTCTCACCCACCGCCTCCTTCCCCAATTTTGCTTTCAAAGCACCTTAGGTTAGAGCTACACACATCAAGAACAAGCAATGGCATGGTAGGACTCAAAGAATGCAGGCTCCAAAACCAAGTAAGTATCCACCGATTCTATTTGCATTCCGCCTCGATTCTTGATCGCCGCAAGCGTGTTTTTTGCGCGGCCGGATCTTGGTGGGCGGACACGACAGGAATGGTGGTTCTTGATCCGATCGTGGTTTGGTTCCTTTGGGCGCAGATCCGCTTGGCCGAGGCGAAGAGAAACAAAGCAAAGCGGGAGGCGGCGGCAACGATAAGGGCACGCCACCGACACCCAAGGAGGAAGACGAGCAAGTTTACCGTCCCCAAGGCGATCGCCGCTTATAAGACGCCATTGAAGCGGCGTGCTGCAGATTGATAAGTCCCGGGTCGGTGACGAAGACGCCTAAGAGCGTCCCGGATCACCACCCTCCTACAGAGGTATGATAATTCACGCGATTCTCTCGTTGTTTATGCGAAAGTGCGTGCTTTTGTGGAATCTGAGTGGTTTTAATGGCTTCGAAGCAAGGAAGACCGCTGGCAGCCAGAGCTCAGAGACGCCACAAAGCTGCCTCAGAGCTGCAGCGACTTTGTTGCGATTCAAAAGAGCTCAAGAAGGCCAAGGAGCGGTTGATGGAGAAGGAGGAGAAAGGGTAAGTTATCGAGGAACCGGAGAGTGCCAAGAAGGTGGTGATGAGGCCATCATAAGCTCCAGTGAGGCACACATTGTGAAGAGTGGCTATCGAGGACTCGGAGACGAGACGTTACGTGCTATTGAATTGGAGCAAAGCGAGCATTGAGTCTGTGCATAGCAAGGAAGACGAGCTACGGAGGAAGCTAAAGAGCATGCAAAGCCGCCAGGATGTTGATGCACAGACCGCTGCGATCGACAGTGGAGTAGCTTGAGAAGGCAAGGTATGAATTGGCAGATGCAATTGATGCCAAGAACTTGGTGCTTTGCCAGGCAGATGATGCCATGAGGGCTTCCAAGGTGAATGCTGAGAAAATTGGAAATTGGGATAAAAACTTCAAAGTGGCAAAATAATGATTGAAAATTGTACGGAGTGGCAAATAATGGATTGCAATCTATATAATAGCAAAGGTGAGAAGGCCATTCTATTAGGTGGCAAATTCTCAATTGTCCCTCTATAAAATGCTTCTGAAATAACACGGTCTAATCACTCCAATCAAATCGACCCACCCGGCCAGTCTGACGCGTGTCATATTCCTACCACTAGCGGCAATGATGGCACAGCGCTCCGCCTATAGTGGACATGCAAGTAAGCTTCTTTCCTGAAACGGAAATGTTGGCGCCGTTTTCCAAATTCTTGCTGAATCAAGAGTAAAAAGGGTTCTTTATCTTCATAAGATATCGTTTTTTGCAAGATTCTTGCCAAAACAAGGTTAAGAAATGGCTCTTTATCTAATGCAGAGTTCGTATGTGCGATATTCTCTTAAAGAATCGTTCAATGCAAATCAGCGAATGTTATTGTTTGTTTGATCGATCAAGAACAGTCCTGCTTCTTGATATTCCTCTACTTTCCAGATTCTTGCTGAATCAAGAGAAAAAGGGTTATTTATCTTCATAAGATATTGTTTTCTGCAAGATTCTCGCCGAAACAAGGTTAAGAAAGGGTTCTTTATCTAATGTAGAGTTCTTTTGTGCGATATTCTCGTAAAGAATCGTTCAATGCAACTCTGCCAATGTTCTTGTTTGTTTGATCGATCAAGAACAATCCTGCTTCTTGATATTCCTCTACTTTTCACGTCTGCTCCTCCGCTGCTTGTTTCCTTTCTCATCAATTTGGTTTTTTGTTTTGTCGATCAAGAACAATCTTGTTTCTTGATATTCCTCTGTTTCTTCCATTTCCCCCCTTTTTCATCGATTTGATCGTTTGTTTGATCGATCAAGAACAATGTTGTTTCTTGATATTCCTCTGTTTCTTCCTTTTTCATCGATTTGATCGTTTGTTTGATCGATCAAGAACAATGTTTCTTGATATTCCTCTGTTTCTTCCTTTTTCATCGATTTTATTGTTTGTTTGATCGATCAATTTTATTTCCTTTTTCACCAATTATCTTGTTTGTTTGATTGATCAAGGACTTGTTTCTTGATATTCCTATGCTTATTGTGTCCTGTTTTTCGTTTTCGTCACTTTTCTTTTGACATTCTTTCGTGCTATGGTTTTTCTGTTGTTGCGGGATGTTGTCCATTTTCGTCCGCTGTTGAAGGCGACTAGCTCCCAAAAGACAAGCATAGGTCTGTCGTGTCGGTGGTGATGGCGAGAGGATTCTTGGAGCAGATCTCACCGGACCATCCGAGGCGGCGACAAACCGCGCTTCTGTCATATCACATCGTTCGTTTGCGATGGCCTGCGCATGAGCCGGAGGTGTGGCTGCTCTTCCAGGACACGGATGAGTACCTCATCGGCTTCCAGAACGGGCAAGGCAGGTGGTTTCAGTTCTTTGACCTGATGGTGCCCGAGAACTTCCATCCCAGACGCCTCCGAGTGCGGTCTAGCCACGGTGGGATGTCGCCTGGACCCACGTGAGTAGTCTAGTTTTAGTAATTGCTATGTTTCTCTGTACGTGGTTTATCCATCCATGCTTCGATGATGGCCACTATTTAATTAAGAAGTAATTGTTTTTTAATTTATGCACTATCATTGCTACCCAGTACAGGCAGGAGTTGTCGAGTACTACTGACCAAATTGACTGGCATTTTGCTTGCGTTATTTGAATGTTGCAGGATAGATAGGAAAGTAGGCTACACCACCTTCATGGATATCTATAATTTGTCGGTCGAACTCTGACGTTCTGAGCTCGGCTTCACTACGCCTCGTCCTCGTCTTCTTGGAGGCGTCAAGGTTCTGGTCCATCCGACGGCGTGCAGCTACAACATCGACCACAAGATGAACACGAAGTTGACGGGCCTCATCTGGCTCAAGATCGGCAAGTGGGGAGACATGTCGTACTACTGGTGGACTCTTGGGAGAAGCAAAGGCTGGCGAGGAGGCGAAAGAAAAGATCTGTCTTTCTCAATAAGATCGAATAAAACCAAACAACAGATATCGCCACCCAAATATTGCTCCTCCCTCCCATCACAATACCAGTTTATCGTAGCGAAATTTCCGACATTGATATAATGAAAAGCCTATAAGTCCAATCTTTCCACCAGACAAACAGCTGCCGCAACACAACTTCCTTGATTATAATAAGTTTTGTTGCGGCAGCTGTTTGCTTAGTACATTGATGTCTCATCTGATTGCTTGAGAATTCCTTGATTGACTAAGTTGTGTTGTGGCAGTTGTTTGTCTGGTGGAAAGATTGGACTTATAGGCTTTTCATTGTATCAATGTCGGAAATTTCGCTACGATAAACAGTATTATGATGAGTGAGGAGCAATATTTGGGTGGCGATATCTGTTGTTTGGTTTTATTCGATCTTATTGAGAAAGGCAGATCTTTTCTTTCGGCTTCTCTCGCCGGCTTTGCGCTTTCTCCTCAAGAAATCCAAATCAGAGTACGACATGTCTCCCCACTTCCCGATCTTGAGCCACATGAGGTCTGGCCAACTTCGTGTTCATCTTGTGGTCGATGTTGTAGCTGACACACCGTCGGATGGACCAGAACCTCGACGCCTCCGAGAAGACGAGGATGGAGGTGTGTAATGCTTCGAGCTCCGGTCGTCGTAGTTCTGCCCATTGAACCCGATCAGCCCCTTGTAGATATCCATCAATGTGGTGTAGCCTACCTTCCTATCTATCCTGCAACATTCAAATAACGCAAGCAAAATGCCAGTCAATTTGGTCAGTAGTACTCGACATGCCTGTACTGGGTAGCAATGATAGTGCATAAATTAAAGAACTACTACTTAATTAAATGGCGGCCATCATCGAAGCATGCATGGATGAACTACGTACGGAGAAACATAGCAATTACTAAAGCTAGATTACTCACGTGGGTCTAGGCGACATCCCACCATGGGCAGACCGCACCCGGAGGCGTCTGGGATGGAAGTTCTCGGGCACCATCAGGTCAAAGAACTGAAACCACCTGCCTTTTGCCCGTTCCGGAAGCCGACGAGGTACCCATCCGTGTCCTGGAAGAGCAGCCACACCTCCAGCTCACGCGCAGGCCATCGCAGACGAACGATGTGATATGACGGAGCGGCCGTTGTCGTCGCCGCGCCTCGTCCGGGGTGAGATCTGCTCCTTCCGGCGATCCCTCTCGCTCATCAGCCGCCGATACACACGGGACCTATGCTTCTTGTCTTTCCGGGAGCTAGTCGCCTTCCCTTCACTAACAAATGACGAAATGGACAACATCCTGCAACAACAGAAAAACCGTAACACAAAAGAATGTCAAAAGAAAAGTGACGAAAACAAAAAACAGGACACAATAAGCAGAGGAATATCCAAAAACAAGTTCTTGATTGATCAAACAAACAAGATAATTGGTGAAAAAGGAAATAAAATTGATCGATCAAACAAACAATAAAATTGATGAAAAAGGGAAGAAACAGAGGAATATCAAGAAACAACATTGTTCTTGATCGATCAAATCGATGAAAAAGGGGGGAAATGGAAGAAACAAAGGAATATCAAGAAACAAGATTGTTCTTGATCGACAAAACCAAATTGATGAGAAAGGAAACAAGCAGCGGAGGAGCAGACGTGAAAAGTAAGGAATATCAAGAAGCAGGATTGTTCTTGATCGATCAAACAAACAAGAACATTTGCATTGAACGATTCTTTAAGAGAATATCGCACAAAAGAACTCTGCATTAGATAAAGAACCCTTTGAACCAACTGTTTCTTGCAGGTGTTTGTGCAAACAAGGATTTCGCTGAAGGGGGCCTTATTCTAAAGGATCAAATATTGGTTGGTGCTCAGCAGTTTTAACAAGGTTCACCTTCTTTTAAAATTGATCCCATGTAAATTATTTTTTTCCATTTTTTTATGTGAACCATTCCTCCTTGAAGTGCTGTATCCATTTTATGTGTTCTGTTGCAGATTGACTGCGCTGTGTGTAGTTTGTTGCTTCCGCTTCATTGGTTCTATAGAGTTCCAGATTGGACGAGGACTGTACTGGCAAAGCATTGGTGCTGATGCAAGCAGCGGCTGCACTAATGAGAGAGACTGCCATCGAAGTGGTGTGGGATCGAGCACCGGTTCTTCTGGTGCAACAAAGGGAAATAGTAATACTTTGCCACAAGAGGTCTTAGAATCACTTATAACTGATGATTTGTCACTGCCTTTCACAGATCATTTTGCTTTACCGCAAGTTATTGCTTGTCGTGGATGTGAGGAAGAATGCTACTGCTGGTTTGAGTTGCTAATAATTTTACAATTTCACCCCTCCATTTGACTTCATACTTGGTGATATTAGTAATATTTATTGAGGCCTAAATCTTTTTACTACAAAATGTTATACATCCATTTTTCATCATAAGTTATAGTAGTCGATCATGTTAAACTTCAAACCTAATTGCCTCATCAGAAACTTGCATCTATAGAACATATAGCTCCTATCATTCTTTTCTGTGTACTGGATCCAAGACTGAATCATCCCAGAGATCCACTCTTCAGAAATTTGTAGAGCATGCTAATGGTAAGAGCGCAGTACGAATTGATGAATCTGTATCATCATAGTGTTATGTTCATTATTTCTTACATATATGCTAGATCAATTCGTTCATTATTGATGATGGTTGTGACTGAGGTTGTCAAGCTGTTATCTGATATTAACCACTCTTTGTTTTCAGGAACCAATGATATTTTCTTGGTTGCTGCCAAGGTATGTGATAGAAGTATCTATAAAATGTTTAGTATACTAAGCACGAAAACATCAAGTGTAATTTGTAAATGTCCATCTTAGTTTCTCATTTTCTAATATTCTCCTAGTGGTATTTTCTTAATATATGGGAAGACTAGGACTTAGCCATGGTCGAATGCAAAAGCTTTTGGGCTTCAAACTTGAGTTTATAATGATTCACCTATGTTTGTTAGAAAATCTATGAACCTGCAATTTTCTGATATTTAGAGCCTACTTACGCATGCACCAGGACAGACTATTGCACAAGAAGACATTGAATAGCAATATCAAGAATACCAAATATAAGGAACAAAAGAATCACATGCAATTTCCTTATAGCTACTAACTGCTACTCATTTGAGGTTTCCTGATTCTCATGCATGAACTCATGCTGTTTCATGTGTCAGGCTATCACTTTCACCATGTTGAGGTACAAGAAACTCAAAAGGCAGCATGCATTTCAAAACAAAACAGATGAATCAAACTTTTCTTTGCTTATGGAAGCTTGGAAACAACTTTCTATGGGCTTCAAAAGGAGGTAAAGGCATGAATTTATATGTAACTATTCCTCCTCTGGTGATTGGTAGTTTTAGTATGGCACTACTCAGCAGTGTTATTTAATTGTGCAATTGGCGTTAAGCATGACATTTGAAGGTTCTTTTATCAAGTGTGTTAGCAACAATTTAATGATAGATTTCTATTCTTCTCCCTTTTATAACAATCAATGAGATGCCTATGGCATGGATGCACCTTTTCTCCTCCCTTTTTTTAGTAGCACTGGGAAGTTATTTTTTTAGCTCTGCGTAGCTTTCACTTACCTTGCCCTACCTACTCAATCTTTCGTGTTGTTGCTTCAAAATATTTTTCTAACCTAATTTGTGGAAAAAAATTCTTGTGATTGCAGATGGTGGGATTGTCTTGCTTTGCCTGAGGACGTTAATTCCTGTGATGAAGATTCATTTAGGCAGCAAATAAGGGATCTAGCATTTGAGGTAATTATGTCAGCTGATCTTTCACTTGTATGAAACTACTGGTTCATATTCTATTGATGGTGTTGTGCTCTGGAGTCTTCATCGATTTGATGGAGCTCTCTTCACTAACACATCACTTGAAAAATATAATGATGGCACGCAAAAGTGGATAGCTTTTAATTGAAAGATGCCCTATTTTACTCGCCACGCCTTATCTTAGTCACTGATGGGCTGATCATGTCTTCTGTATTTTTCAGTCACTGCAGCTTCTCAGGGATGCGGTCTTTGATGCTGAATGTGCACCCTGTATCCTTTCTAGTAGTTACAATACTTGTTTCATATCTATGAGTAGCTGAACTTCTCATTCAAGTTCCCTTGACATTGTCTAGTATTTTCTCTTGAGGTTTATGGCCATACAATTGGCATGTTTGAGCTGAACAATCTGCAAGTAAATCTATTTTTTTCGCGTTTCATTTTGATGAATGTACATACCCTTGTCATTGTTTTTTCTTTCCACCCTTCTACAATGGAAACACATGTTAGTGCTCCATTTGACTTGCATAGGCTTACTTTCCTCTCTTTTATTCCAGTGGTTTGGTTGTTGCATCACCAGTTGAAGACTATTTCATACATGTTGACAATCTTCCAGACAATGAGAAGGTTTGTTTGATGGTTGGCTTAATTTCTTGCTTGTAAGATTTTTAATCTGGAATGTACCTAATGGTTTTGTTAATCTGAAATGCAATGTACCCCAGGAGGAAGCTGAGAAGGTGACAAGGTCATTTCTAGATGCTCTAGGTGATGAGTATTCAGTTCCTTGTGAGTGATATGGCTAGATCTTCACTCGTGTGCGAGGGGAGGAAACAGAAGTTCGTGGGCTCGGGTGAGAACGAAGCATATATCGGGGCATCGGTAATGGGGAGCAGTCGCCCTCCGTAGCACGATCGAACGATTCGGCCGTTGTGAAGGAAGCTCTGAACTGCACTACTATCTTGTGAATAATCTTTATTGATATCCCAAGCAATACATTGTCTCCTTATATTTATAGAGACAACTCTAGCAATCTGTATCTAATTTGGAAGTAGCTTACAAAGGAAACTATTCATTGGAAGGTAACTATTCATGGTAAGGAAAACTAACTAGTTCTGAAGCTTCTACTCGGACTCTGCCTGAACCGTGCTGTTGCCAGACTTTGCATGGTCTTGTGCTGTTGCCGAACTAGAACCGGACAGTGCTGTCGATCCTTGAGTCTTGTTGCGGCGGTGATACGTCAATCCCCAATACGAGTCCATAACAGTGAGGGTATGTGCAACTTCTTCCTCTAATTTACTCCTCTGCGGTAATGCTATCTGCCATTTTCTATTTGCCCAACAATATAAAATTTATTTTCCTTGTGAACTTTTCATTGGCAGGGACGGCGTTCTTTCCTTTGCAAAGCTGTATGGACCATTCATGTTGTCCAAATGTTAAAGCACTTAAAAGAGATGAGGTAATGTATATTTTTCTTCTAGCTGATTAGTTCATTTTCCTACCAAGCTGCCAGTCAGCAATGCAGATAAAAGCCGTTGAACTATGGCTGCAGGATAATGATGGTCATGGAGTAATAATTGCTCTGGAGCCTATCAGCAAGGACGACGAGGTACTTTCTTTTTAACGTCATGTCAACTCATCTTTGTTGTGCAACCAAGAGAAGGTCCTAGATTATTTTGCTACCTACTAACAACTAACGTTCTAGATTACCATCTCCTACATTGATGAAGATCTTCCGTACGAGGAGAGGCAGGCGCAGCTTGCAGACTACAGATTCACATGCACATGCTGTAGGTGCCAAGAAGAAAAGCCCAACTGAACGAGATAGACAATTTGGACTTGCTTGAAATTTTGCTCTTTATTTGAGTGCATCTTGCTTGTAGTTCATGCCGCTGGAGATTTTGGCAACTCCAAAATGTTATGATAGGATCTGCAGAAAGCATGAGATGGATATATTCTTATTCGAGTGGATGCTGATTTTGCTTTGTTTATGTTGAAACATTACAGAAATGCCATTGCATAGTTCAATACAGAACACATCTATTTTGTTAAAGCATAAATTGCACATTGCACCGTATAAATTGACATGAGCTGCACGTTGCAATATTGTATCATTTAGCGCCAGCCCAAAGATTTGGGCTGGCACACCAAACTGGCCAACTGATCACTAGCCCACGCACAGATGCCACACCAATTGCCACCACGTTAGCCCATGGTGTCGGTGTCGCGTGCAGGAGGGCATGTGCTGCCGGTTTGATTTGGTCTCGTCTGTTCTTAGGCCGGTGCAAACTGAAACTAAATTGCAAAATACATGATGCTATGTTTTAAGGATTGGCAACACTACTCATGTCAACTGAGGTGGTGCAATGCGCAGTTTACTGTGTAAAATTGCATACCGCGGGTAGCAAGCTCTAATGGGACACCTTGTGTGCAATAAAAGGGGGAATTAAATAACAGCTTGACAATTGGAAGTATTTTGGTTATACATGAAGATGATTGATACATGAAGTATGCTACAGGTGCTCTCTCTTTCCATAGCTTATGGGGCATTGCAGAACAAGTTTAGTACATGCCACAAGACTTTCACACATAATACAAGAAAAACGAGTTCCATCATTCAAGAAAAAATTGAACAATGATGTTCTTCTCAGTTCTCGCTATGCCATGGCTTGCTGGAGTTCGACCTGCAGATATACACATTCAATAGATTAGGGCATTTCAACTAGAATCATGAGCATATACTGTCAGTCATATCTTCCGGTTGTTTGGAACGTATAGATGTTTTATGTTAATTTAGGTTATCAATAATAATAACATATAGGGCATCTAATAGTTCCATAACAAACACGCCAGTACACATGAGGATGTTCCTGCTCTACCTCATTTTATCATCTCTGATCAAGGCCTCCAAAGAACTGTTCCACGCTTGTAGAGCTGAAAACATTTGATGCTACTCTTTCTGATCGCTGCTGTAAATGTGTAGTTGATATTTGATAAACCTCTGCAAGAGAAAATATTAAATCAAACCCTGTTTCTAGAAAATGGCAATACTACATTGTTGCAACTGTGACGTACAGCTAATTGGTGAACAATTTCAGGACTTGTGTCAATGTGCCAATCAGGTTCCAGTTGCCGAACAAAAGAGATTCGGCCATTCTCTGTACTACAGAAGAGAACCTGTAGATTTCAAGAAGCGTTAAAAAGTTGCATTGCAAATATCCAAGATCTATAAGCAATACCAAAATTATGATAAATTAGCTTAATTTCTAAAATGGCCTCATCATGAAGCTTACCTTGTCTTTTATCAAGCCACCACCAATAAAAAGTCCAGCTTCACTCAGGGCAGACAGCACCTTTTCCTGCATCATCATTTAACCGTGCTGGGGTCAAGTTATAATGGTCTCCTCCAAAGTTACTAGGTAGTGTATAGCCCTTATTTGTGATAATGCAAACTCCAAAACACTATGAAACCCAAATAGCAGACCCGGTAATTGTTTATTCAAATGCTTCCATTATCAAAGGAAAACTGGTCACTATTTCTTATGCATATGATGATGCAAGTATAGTGACAAAAAATAATGTCGAGACTCAAGAGAGAACATAAGAGCTCTTTCCAGACTTACCCCACTTTCATCATCGAGAATGCGCTCCATCAGATAGACGTCGCAGAATTTTGCAATTTCTAGAAGAACCTCCACGACGGAAGGTCTCACTGTGACATGATTCTGCAACAAGATATAAATCCATGAAGTTATGAATTAAAAAAAAAAGAGTAAATATCAGAGAACCCTAGGTTTTGGGGCAGTTGTAACGTAAAACCCTAGTTTTTGAGTTTTATAACAAGAAACCCCAGGTTTTGAGGCAGATATAATGCAAACCCCAGTTTTTACGTTTTTCCCGTCTTGTTCCATCCCGTTCTTGGCGCCTGCGATGGCACATGCCGCCAAGCCCGCCCCAGCTTCTCGCCCGAGCTCCGCCATCTCCTCCACCACGCGGGCGATCCCAGACCTCCCCCCACCCTCCATTCATCCCTTGACCACCAAGGAGCCCCACCGCATGAAGCTCCCTCCCCACGCCATGGCCTCCGCAGCCGCCTCCCCTTCCCCTGCTTCCCCGATCTCACCTATGGCATCCCCATGACCAGCGCCGCCAGTGCTCGCTTTGGTTCCCTCCCCCTGTCACCATCGTCGGCGTTTACGCTTATGCGCGTGTAGCTTCGCGCCGCCGCAGGGCCGAGAGGGAGGAAGCAAGGTGGGGAGGAGAAGGAGGTCTGGCTACTTGTAGCCATGCGGTGAGGCAACTGAATCGCCTCAGACGCGACAAATCGCTGCTCCGTAGTTGGCTACAGCGCCGCCTCGCTGCCGTGGTTGCCATTCCGGTGAGCTCTCGCCGCAACCCGTCACCACATGCCCCCCGCCGAGGAAGCTTACCCCACCTCCCTTTGTCTCTCGCCGCTAAGGACCTCCATCCACGGGCTTCTTCTCTTCCGCTTGCCGGCATTTGTCGGACCGCCTTTGCCTCTAAGCTACCCGACCACCTCACGGCTTCCCACGCCACACAAGCAGCTTCGCGCGCTACCCTACCTCCTCGGCCACTCCATCACGGTGTCTTGCCACAGAGTCGAGTGCGTGGCGCTTCTTCTTCATCTCGGCCGCCGGCTGTCCATCGCCATTGCCGCTTTTGTTTGTTACAGTGGTCGCCGTATGCCATGCGATGTCGCCTGATCACGCCGGCGCGCGGCGTGCAGTGTCTTCGCCGCCAAGCCAAGTTCAGCAGCGCCGCCTCGCTTCGCCTCGCTCTCGCCGCCATGCAGGCACCACCGTCGTCACGACATACTGCCATCTTGAAACGGAAAACGTAAAAGCGGGTTTTACGTTATAATCGCCCCAAAACCTAGGGTTTCTTGTTATAAAACTCAAAACGGGGTTTTATGTTACAACTTCCCCAAAACCTGGGGTTTAGTGATATTTACTCAAAAAAAAATCGACAAGTTTTGCAGCAGCATTTTTTCCCACCTGGAGCTCCTCTGGAGTTGTTTCCTCCAAAATCACACCAAGTAACCGGCATGTGACCTAAAAGTAGTTATTCCCACACGAGTGAAAAGCATGCATTGGTAGAACAGAACTCTTGACATTTGATGACAAAAGTGAGAAAGCAGTTAGTTTGCATAATACCCTTCGTCCTTCGCTCAGCTTATGCCTGACAAGCTGCTCAAGAGTCAGCTGGAGAAGAAAATGTGCAACTATCAATCCAACGGTTGTAAAAATAGATACATCATTTCAATATTCAACAAAGAAAGCAAGCAATACGTTTACTGGCTGGAAAAGCTGGTTAATTGCTTCCTGTGCTCTTGAATCTGCTGAAGATGAACATGCATCTGTTGAGGCCAAGGCACCTGGTCGTGATCTACTGCTGGTGTTGCTAGATGATGGAGCGACCGCTCACGTGGCCTCCGAGGTTGCTCTTGAGGAGCTCTCAACAGTTTCCAGGCAAACAGAAGTGTGATTGCAATGGCAGCAAGTGTGGTAAGCGGCTTAAGTTTCTAAAGCAGGAAAATGAATTACTTCAATAATTCTTGTAACAAGGATTAAAAATAACATCTCATAAACATGGGAAGTGATGGATTTTGTTTTAGAGGACCCACGAAATTTGCTACATCCTTTTGTTCTAACCAAGTACCAAACGTTGATACCAATCAGTAAATCACCCACCCAAACTTCAAATAAGCTAGATTCAAAATGACATCAAGTAATCTGTCAGAATGCCTACATTTTTCAGTGAAAGCTGTATGAGTGTCTCCTTCGTTTTCTACACTGCTATAATACAGTTGCACTATAATGCTGCCAACCAAACCAACCATGTCAGATACGTCCAGTGCTTGCACCAAACACTTTTTTTGTGGAATCATATCAATGTTCAAACAGTTCTTGTAACATAGATGACACAGGCCTCACGTCTTACACAAAGTTGCGTGCTTGTGTTTATGTCCACTGATGTGTAGTCTAGGATCACCACGTTCTATTTACTGTTGTTTTTGAGGGCCTCTTTTGGGAATTTCTCAATTTGAGGTGTATGGGCCCACCTGTAAGAGTTAAGGAGGAGATAAGGCTGGAATCCTTGCTCCAGCCTCATCCACTCGAGCACTCATCCAGGGTGTAAGCTTTGGACCTCCTTTTTCTTTTCCCTGGTGCTTGAGCGAGAGAATAGGAGATGCGGGAGTGAGCAGCTCGGCAGTTAGCGGCTGACCCGGCGTCTTGCTCGGGAGCAGTTTGGAGCAGGCGGCGATTCCCTGAATCAATAGCAGCAAGTCTCCAGATCGAGGATTCTCTCTTAATTTCGATTGGAGTTTTTGGAGAGACCAGATCCCTTCTCCTTGCGCATCTCTTCAACTTCCTCTGGTGCCCCGGATTACTCTTTTGAGTTTCGGTCAGTGCCTTTGGTTGTGCGCCTGTTGAGATTGGTTTTTGGTGGACTCTCTGATCTGATCTTGAGGAGGAAGAAGGCATTTTGATTATTGAGTTGTGGTGCTCTGTTAGTGCTTCGGCAGAAGCATCTAGTTGTGGTCTTGTGCGGCATCACCCTATTCTTCGCCTTGGTTCTTCGGTGGATTCCAAGAATCAAGTGGGCATTGTATCTCCGATTGCTTCGTCTTTTGCTCAGTTTGCAGGGCGATAGTTTTTCTGAGTCAGTGTCTTTCGACACGCCTTGCCGGTTACAACTTGGTGGTTTTGAGTATCACCGCTTCAGTGAGTATTGCCCCTCTTTGACAGTTCGGTTGATCCTTGCATATATACATTGCAGTTCTAGTTGATAAGTCTTGATCTGTGATATTTTGATCTTGAGACTAGTTCTGGAGATATTGCAAGTTACCAGTGGGCTCTGTTATTGCTCAGTGATTATATTGGTCTCATACTGAAATTGATCCTGACAATTAGTTTACACTTGAGCTCTAGTGATTATTTTGCTACTGTCTCTTAGACCTCCTGTTATTAGACCTGCAGTTGATCTGTTACTTCTAGAGTTATACAGTTGTATTGAATCTGAAGATTCTTTTTGGTCTCTAGCATTACAGTCTAATCACTCTGTTAGCATTTTTGACTTTAATTACCTGTTCTTGTGTATTTTTGGTCAATTGCTTCAGAGAGTGATCATTCACTGTTTGTTATCTAGAGATCATTTTGTGATCCTTTGATCTACTGTTTTGAACTGGAAGTTCATTCTGTGATCTTTAACAGTTGAGTTATTTTGATAGCTTAGTAAAATTTATTTAGAGCTCAAGAATTGAAACAATTGTCATGATCATTTAATGAAGAGTATAGACTAAAGTATTGAGAAGGCAGAGATTAAATTCTTCTGCAACTCTACTTATGAGAGCAATTAAAATTATCACAAATCTTAGCATTATGTTGATTTATTTCATATACATGTGGTATATGTTTAACATTTCTTTCAATTTAAATGGCTTAAAGGATTTACATTTAATTATGTTGATTTGGTCATTTAAATATTGGTGGATTAATGCTCTTTTGCTATTAATCTATGCTGGGTTTAATTATTATTATTTGCTAAAACTGCACATATTACAACATTTACTACATAGTATATAGAACTGTCACTTAATAATACATTGAACTCAAGAAACACAGTAAAAAACTATTCGGCATTAAATAATTCCCTACTGATTCATTATCTGACCCCAGACGTAGATCATTTCTTGCGATCACATAAACAAATTCAAGCAAAAGTTTGCATCTTTCTCGCTAACCAACAATCGAATACAGTAACTGGTTTTTGTAGCGATATTTACCAACCTAAAGGGCACATCAAAATCACTGGAGCACAGTAATCCTAGGACTTTCGCCAAATTCGACCACATTACCCAAAAGTGAGTCGGATTTTGCAGTGAACAGTGAACACCTGCAAATCCCCACCTAACTATCCAAAGACATACGCGTTCCAAGCTTGAATAACGCATTACCAAATCGATGCACCGAAAATATACGCAGTAACTACTTAACAGTAGAACACCCAGCATGCAAAAATAGCAAATTCCTAGCCTTTCCCCAAACAAGGTGCCACCTTTACACCCGGACCCCACAAATCCCCCAACAACGAGGCACCAAGAGATCGAAACAGTATCAATACACGGCACGAGATCACAGATCCGAGAGGAAACCTGGCGATCGAGGTCGAAGGGGAGGCGATCAGAGTATCGCGCGAGGGTTTCCACGAAGCGTCGCACCAGATCGGCCAGCTCCTCGTCCTTCCCGCCCCCCGCCGCAGCCGGGGACGAGGCCGACGCCGCGGACTCCGACGCCATCGCCGCTGACGAGAGGATAGGCGGCGGCGGCGGCGGCTCAAACCCTAGGACGGTGCTCCTGTCGGCGAGGGAGGAAGGGAGGGACTGGGGGAGGGGACTAAAGTGTAATTCGGGGTGTTCTCCGAGGGGTGGGTTGTGAGATGTCGGGAGAACGAGGAAGAAGAGAGCGAAGCGGCTGCTTCGCGTTGTTTTGTCAGGACGTAGGAGGCGCTCGTTTTGCAGTTGAGGGCTTGAAGACTGTGAATATTTTGACAGAAGGCCCTAGGATTGGGCCTATTTGTAATTTTATTTTAGTAGTCTGTTTTTCGGTTTCCTCGCCATAGTTTGTCGGGAAGACAGGCATATGTTGTCCTTGTTTTTATTACTGTTTTCTTTTGTGAAGAGTACTAAACTTTTGGTGTATTTTTCTTTCAAACACAATGCAGATGGTTATAAAAAAATATTAAAAGATATAAAGGGGTTCACATAAAATCAATATATCATACCACAAATTTCAAATCTAAATTCGATCTACATATGGAGAAACAAAAAAGAAATCTGCTCAAAATGAAATCCGATAATGAAAGAAAAGGAAGAAGCTAATATTCACTGAATTTTTTTTTTGTTTATCTTAGTATCCGTCGTGTTTTTTGTTGAATTTTTGTGCGATGCTTGATTGCATTATGACTTGTGTAACTAAATGCTTTCAAAAAAAAATTATAACCATTTGTATTGTGTTTCGAGAAGGATGCACGAAAATACACCAAAAGTTAAAATACACTAGATATGTTCTCACTATGGCATGGTACAATTGTTTTTGCACAGATGGATGGAACTACTACTCAAGCAATGACTCTATGAGTTGGCGTTCCTCTAATTTTCCTGGGGTTTTACACGATTCTTAGTCAATGTAAGATTTGAACCGATACAAATGTAAAAATGTGATGACTGAACAGTAGTAATAAATCCAATATTTTATGACCATTTGCATTGTGTTTTGAGAAGGATGCACGGGAATGCACCAAAAGTTAAAATGCACTAGATATGTTCTCACTGTGACATGGTACAGTTGTTTTTGCACAGATGGATGGAACTACTACTCAAGCAATGACTCTGAGTTGGTGTTCCTCTAATTTTCCTGGGGTTTTACACGATTCTTAATCAATGTAAGATTTGAACTGATACAAAATGTTAAAATGTGATGACTGGGCAGTAGTAATAAATCCAATATTTTGAAAGTAGGTCTTTTAATCAGATTTTGGATATCACCTTGATGTGCTCCATTTCCTATTGAATTTTTTGGCACCTTTTGTTTTCAGTCTGAGATAAGATCATAAGAGCTAAAAAACATAAAAGATTGAAATATAGTTTTTACCTCTTACAATAGGGTACGTGAGCAGTGGCGTTGACATCACGAGGGACACCTCAAATAACCTTTAGGGTTTGCTGGGAAAGACTAAATTCCCAACATCTCCGTGGATAGATCAGAATTTTAAACTAAAATCCTAGTCCATCCACTAGGATGAGCCAAGAATTTGGACTTCCCAAACAAGGTCTTAATGGTTCAACGACCTTCCTTGATTTTAGATCTGGATTGTAAAGTCACCAACAATTGACGTCGGAGGAGGGGCGATGATGGTTGTAGCGTGGAGATCATGTGTATGATCCTAATCTTAGTGTTGAATAATTGGCATCGGTGTAGAGACGTTTGGGGTTCAAACCCTCGGTTTAGCAAATTATCAGGTTTGTTGTCAGGCAACCGGTGGTCTGAGGTGCTAGGGGTGACGGTCAAATCGGCCGTGGGCGGCAATGTGAGATTTTGATGATTGTGTACCAAACACTTATGTGGGAGTGTTTGATGGCGTGGCACCAGGTGCTATTGAAAATGGAGACCGGATGCGAAACTAGATAGAATTTTGTTGAAAAGTCCAGAAAGTGGTGTTTTCTGGAATTAGGAAGCGGTCCAAACCGACCGTTGGTTGATGGTCGATCGGTGGCTGGTCGACCGTCCCCGTTAACGGGTCAGTGGTCAAACCGGCTAGGCGCGGTCAAACTAGCCATTGGTTGGCAATGAGCTGGCGGTCAGACCAGCTAAGGGGCAGTGGTTTGACCGGCTAGGGTGAGTTCATGCACAGTGAGTGTGTTGAACTTTGTGGATTTGACCAAAGTCATGAGATTCAGTGCATAAGTGTTGCATGATGCGTGTTTTGACTAACGTGAGTCAAGTTGCGAGGAACTTATGCTCAAATCGATTTCTTGATCTATTATTGTGCAGGACGCTTGGAGTCAACTACGGTCAATCCATGGGATGATCGAGACTAGACTAGAAGAACCGAGGTCCGAACGATTGAGGATGACAGTGAAATAATTGGACTCAAGTATCGCATAAGGTGGATAAGAATGACCGAACGGAAATTCGGCAACGAAGTTTCATCAAGTGACTTGAGGTGAGTGCAAGTGCCATGGTAGTCCCAGAGGAGCGGATGGAGAGACTTGTTAGCATGTGAAAAGCCTTTGATGAACCTACGTGTGGCGAAGTATTGGATTGATTCACGTTGATTGGACTCAGTTATGGAGAAGGATCGAGAAAGGGTATTTTGGTATATTCGCAAAAATACCAGGTTGATGACCTTGGAGAACTGTAGCTGCGGCGCAATACGGTTACGATCGTCTCGAACGTTGGTTGAAATAGGTTTCTGACCTTCTTGTTGAGCTACGTCTGAATTCTCAAAGGATTTAGATCACGACATCAAAAGTTAGGTTATTTTATGAATCCATCGTCAGGTTGTTTTTTAGCCAGCGGTCAAACCGGCCTCACCGACGATCAGATCGGCCTGCGGTTAGACCGGCTAACAGACCTTGTGCTGGGGTTTTTTCGATTTCAACTCAAGACTTTCACGGTGATCTTGAGATTTTGATTTTCGTAGCTTTCATTGTTATTGGAGTAAAGAAGAGAGTCAAATACTGAGGTGAAGAAAAAGAGGTGGCTGCTATTCACCTTCTCTAATCCTTGTTTCAGTAGACACTTCCAGGCCTCTTAGTGGTTCAACGACTTGCCCTAACTTTAAATCTGGATGGTAAGGTCGTCAATCGCAGGAGGCATTGATGACCAAATACACATCAAAACTCTTTAAGGGTCCAACAACTAACCTCAAATTCAAATCTAGTTGGCAAGTCATGGCAGTAAGTCGTGAAAGGGTCAACAAGCTATCAACGACAGCGATGGTAGTCGGCAAGGGGATTGGAAGGATGAGGGTGCTAGGAAGGAGGGTTTACGGGACCGTAGAGGCACCATCGCCGTCGCTAATGGCTCGCCTTTTTTGTATGGCAGCGCCAAGGATAGCAGAAGTTTGGAAGTACGGGGCTTTGTGGCAGCGGCGGAAGGGCGAAGTATGTAAAGGAGCTAGGTCAATGGAATATATATAGTGTTACCGAATCATTCTCAGCCGTTGGATCATTGGATCAAACCGGATGTCTCACTAAAGAGGAGATAAACCTAGTCCGTTCAATGCTCTGGGTATTTGGTAATTAATTTTTGTTTGGGTCGTCACATTAAATATCTTCTATTATAATTGATTTAATGTGGTAGACATCGTCGGACCAAAACATTTTTTGACGTCAGCCTGTGACAAACGCAACTCAACTGACGTTAACTAAAAGATTGTATGTGAAACATCTGCAAAATTTAAAAATTCAAAATTCAAAATTCAATTTGAGTTTGATTTGGATTTCGTTTTTGCTCCAAATTCGCCAAATTTTGTCAAATCCCAAACCCTAACCCTAAAATCCGCTTTCTCTTCTCTCCCCGCTTCCTCCTTGTCGCGCCCAGCCAAGCCGCCCACTCCCTGAGAGTTCGCCGTAGCGCCGCCAGAGGCGGTTGCCATCGCCACCTCGTCTGGCCTCCGCGCTTAAAGTCGCGACAAATATCGCCGCCACCTTGCTCGCGCCACCTCTCCTCTTAATCTGGCATACCGCCACCTCAAGGCCACGCCTCAGCAAACCTCATGCAGCGATTCTGGCGCCACTCGGATCTGCGCCAATGAGGAGGGGCCGCCACCGCAACGCGATCCACGCCCTTCCACCACCTCACCACCCAGACCGCCTAAGCATCCTCACCCTACCACGCCTGCTGCCAGCCGCCAGCCACACTGCCTCGCCATGAGCTATAAAGCCGCCTGGCCATCCTCCATCACCCGCACCAACCTCCCTCCTCCCCACCTTCCCCCAACTCCGCCAAGAGTCCCGCCTCGGTTCCCTTCCCATAAGAACAAACCCTTCCCTGCTCAAATCCCACTTTGGCCAAAGGCCAACGCCCTCAGACCTTTTGGCTTTTGCAAGACCGAGCAGGGTCAGAAGTCATACAAGATGAGTGAGCGGGTGGGCCATTTGGCCAAGTGGGCTTTGGCCCAGCGCCGTGGCCCACTGTTCATTCCGGCCGCCCGGCCATTGTTTAATTTCAAACCCATACACTGCTCACAAAGACAAGAATTTTATTATCGCTCCAAAAATCCGAAAATGCACAATAAACTCTAATTTCTGTTCCTAAGCCTAGATTAGTGATTAATTATTGTTTATATCTAATTAATAGGTATGAACAGTAAAATGGTCACTATTCATCGAAACCCTAATTTGACATTATATGTCATTTTAATCGCCTCGAGCCCGTAAAACACATTCTTGACTCGCTCACTATACCAAGCTCCAAATAAATCTTTCCACCTTCCTATAGATTTCTTTAATCCTTTACAATATTTTTGTTGTAGTTGATCCGAATCTCAAACTCCTTCCATCCAAATAAATACCGGATAAATTCCCACCATCCTCACCAACCTCCCTTTAAGTTTTTTTTGGTTTTATTTACTTGCTTGTTGTTTCCAGCTCTTTCCTTGTTGAGCTAGTTTTTACTTGGTTTTTTTTATTGCATTGCTTCTCGTTAGGTTACAATCTAGACGACTGACTCGAAGAAGACGGACAAAACCAAAGATCCACAGATTTTGTGCAAGAAGGCAAGTTGCATTCCTTGATCATTTTGAACCCACATGTCATATATTTATATTGATACTTCCATTATTATATTTGTGCCAATTACTTTAATTATTGAAATAATACTTTTGAATGCCATGATAATTAGATAATTCCTATTACCCCACATACAAACCCACCCAACACTTGTAGACCATATTCACCTTGACAAGTTCACATAAAATATTATCTATATAAATAGCTTTGTCACTCAATTGTGTTCATCAATCAGCGATATTGGCGGTTCGCCAATGGTTTTGTGGAGAGTTGATGGTTGTGTCCATTGTTGGACAACCCAATAGACTTGGGTTAAAAGTGAGTCATCGGTGAGATCTCGAGGTGGGATGACCACGAGTTGGTGTTGGGCCATTGCCTCTTTGGATGATGAGTAAGGACAAGAACCTTGTGCCAAGTAATGCACCTGAAAACCGCCAACCACAAGCGTGGTCATTACTCCTGGCTAAGTACAATGCTCATCCGATTAAATATCTCTTGGAAAGGTAATCGCTCTTGTGTGATAGAGTAGTTATGAACTGGGTGTGATAGGAGTGGGCTCGAAGGACACTTTCGGTAGTCTACACACAACCAGAGGTGCGTCAAGATAGGGTTGTAAGATCCTTTGGGCGGTGGAGTCTCCCTAGGGTCAGATGGAGTTAAAACCTCAGGGTAGAAGCTAGAAAAGGTTGAGCAGTGAAAATGCTTTGTTATCTCAACCTAGTCGCACGCTAACATGTTGCGTGTCTATGAGTTTGAGATATCTTGTGGGTAAAGTTGGGCAACTCTGCAGAGTGTATAACTAAAGGTATTCGAATACGCCGTGCTTCCGGTTAATGAAGTTGTGTTAATGGGTGATTCCAGTACATGAGGCATAAGTAGAGTTTTGGAGATGGTAAGTTGGTAATTGAGTTTGTTGAGAACCCCCCCTGTTGTTATTATGTATTATCGTTTTACTGTTTTGTAAACTGCTTGAAACTGCAAAGTACATCTACATATGCCTGTTAAGGTAAAACCTAACCATCCTTTGAACTCCTTGCATGTAATTATTTAGCTTTTCCATGTGGCTTGTTGAGTACGGTAGTTGTACTCATTCTTGCATAATCTGCAAACAATCTACAGAAGAAACCAAAGAAAATACAGAGGATCTGGTTGAACAGGATTTTGATGGACCTACGGATGGCAACGACTACTGTTATTAGGTCTCAGCCGCACTCAAGTGTGCCTGTGGTTTGAAGTTCTTTTGTCTTATATTATATTAACTTTGGGCTTGGATGCCCGTGTCAGTGTCAAAACTGGCTGTTAAGCCTTAAAATCTTATGTAATAAAATGTTGGATTTTATTGTAATCGAAAGCTTGCTTGAGACATCACATTAAGAATCGCACATCCCAGGCGGTTGTGAAGAGTTTAACGTTCTCAGAATTTGGGGGCGTTACAGTATGACGATAAGATTAGAGCCGCAGGACGTCGGCGTAAAAACACTTGATGGATTCTGTAGAACCCGGTGATTAGCATCGATAAGTGCCGTGATAGATCTAAAAGAAAAATAACTAGGTGTTTCTATACATATCATCACATATGTATAGAGTTACTGAGCTTATGTTGCAGAATACATATCTATATATACAAGAGCTTTGATAAAGTAAAATAAAATTAAACTTGGTATCCTATACACCCAGGCCTCACTTGGATCCGTCCCGGATCAGTGCATGTCACAATTGGCGTGCCTCCCCGGCTCTCTTCTTTCCTGCACATTTTGCATCTCATGGAGTCATGGTCGGTCTGACTAAACGTAACCGCATCATGAGCATGCCCACGTCACATTGACCTGTTTGGTGGATTCTGGTTTGGTTTTGATCTCTGCATCTGCCTTTGACCGGTGCAGGGTGCACGACTTTCTCTGCACCGAGTTATTTTGGCACCAGAAAGACAAGATTCAACTAACTTACCTAATCCATCCTCTTTTCTACGAGAGTAAGCTGCTAGACACCAACCATCATACGGACGAGAGCTCACTTTCATAAGCAAACACGCGTAGTTCCATCACACCATAAACTGATAAACCACTGCTATGCCATAAGAATTTCGATGATGTACATGCTCATGTTCATGTGTTCTTGACTTCATGTGATTCGAGCAGTAACTCTACTACATCCAGGCGTGTATTAGTCTGGCTTTAATTTACAGCCTTTCTGTACTCCCATATTTATTTTTTTATAAGGGAATAGTTCTTATTTCAGCCTCTGCACAGCAGGGTGCATGTGACTAGTCTGCATCAAAAGATGCGACCGAGAGTAACTTAATACAACCAATGATCGAGAACCTAATGATCGTAAGAAAGGGAAAAAAGGACCAAGCCAAGTCTAAAATTAAAGACAAATCCTATTATCGAGCTGCCACCCATAGTTGGCATAAATCTCCATAACATAAGTTTTCGTGTGTCGGCCCATGTCACGAAGGATAGGAAGGTCCTCTCTCTCTGCAATGCGACGAAGTTTACACCAATAGGTACCTCAAGATAACCATCATGAATTCCAGATTACGCTTAGCTACCGATCGGGCGACATGCTCCACCGAAGTCACCGACGCTTTCGTGGTCTAGCCGAGTAGCACTTTTCGGCGCGGCGACAAGACTAACGAGAGCGGCTTGTCCCTGCGTGACCTTTGGCTGCATTGAATCTTGGACGTTCGCTCCAACCCAGCTATGCAATCGACCGACCCAGCATCTGGGACCGCAACCCCCTCCGAAGTCTCACCAGATAGTGCTGGCAAGCAGGCCGACTTGAGGGCCTCCTTCGCCAGCTGAAGAACATCACACCCATGAGCGGTTTGTTGTCTTTGCCGCCTCAAGCACATGGGCATAATCGCCCTCGCGGCTTTCGGTGCCCATCCATCGGCGGCCCTTCTGCAGTACCGAGATACCGCAGCCGCCCCACTCGCAAATGGGCCAAGGCCAAGCATGCGACGCCCCGTGTCATTACCCCAAGGGTAATCACACTTAGGCATACGGATTACTATTCGTTTGCCCAGTAGAACACTGCTCTAACGAATAGTAAGCCACTTATCAGAGATAACGCAGCAGAATAATAAAATAGAAACTGTTCTTTATTACAACAGAACCACACAAAACTAATGTGCTAATTACAATTATTTAACTACAATGGGTAATACACTTCCCACTCTTGCCTGCTAGGTCCAAATGGCGGTCTACTCGTCCCACGAGGCAGACAGGGCGTCCACCTCGCCCTGCTCCTCACAACCAACGCCCTCGTCGCCAGCGGCCTCTAAGGTACCTGCGAATTCCTCATCCCACTCGGGATAGCTCCCGGTTGGACTAGGATCTAAGCAAAGGGAGAGATAACAAGAGTGAGTACTATAGTATACTCAGCAAGCATTAATAGCAAAATGAACCAGATGCCTCTACCTCTTGTCCTTAATCAAATTTCTAACTCATCTCTTTTTCTGAAAATAGGTTTCAAAACTTAGGTTGCAACTTTTAATTAAGAAGAGACTACTTGTTACTCGAGTAGAGGATAGACCCCTGGTGGTTCTCGTAGACTTCAATCATGGAGACTGGCATGAATTCATGATTTTATATTGCACTGCGCAAGCTTTGTACCACTTTACCCATAGCTATTCTGAACTCTCTATGAACCAGGTCCACCGCATTTCCTTAGATGCGATGTCGAGTTCAAAATATAGAACGCGTTTTCGATTACATGATTAATTTCTCCACCTATTATTTTTTCGTCGGTCTTGACTGCCACCACCGAAGTTCGTAATGTTGGTTGGGCAGTTCATCCTCTCTCGCACCTAACACTCCATATAGTGCTATAGCACCTCTTCTTACACCACACTCACACATAGTACATACCCGGTGTGGAGAGCATAATTACGTAACATGGTAGCATTTTTCTACCTATTGAAACAGGAAAATGGTTGGTACTTAAGATACGGCCTCTGACCGAGTAAGAGTTTTTTGTTTGTCCTTATATTATAACCATATGTAAAGGGTCCCACCTCTTGCCCTCTCTTCCTTTCCACGGGCCCCCTTTACCAACCATACTATTACTTTACCTTCCTTTCATTCCTCATGCCTCAATTCTTTTCATCTCTTTCATCTTTCTTATCTTTTCATTTCCAACTCATTCATTCGATTTGAATTTTGAGAAATAGTTTTGATGCAATACATATAAGATAGAGCAAGATGCGGTTTACATTTAATATATCTATGTTAATGAACAAGAGAGTAGCTTGTTCATGAGCAGAGGAAAGACCGTCGTTGATGAAATCGATATTATCTACTCTTGTTGGTTCACCATTGCAATTTATCTGACGGTGTAAATAATAAATACATAATTAATTACTTAGCAATAATTGTGTGTGACTAGGTGCAGTGCGTACTAATCGGATGATTCTTTTTGTTAGCGGATTTTAATTTGATAACATTTTCGAACCCCCGTGATGTTAGCACTCCCATAATTAAAATCGCTCTACGTCCAACGGCTCTAATTAAAATTAGGCTTAGCCAAAACTAGCTTAATCGCACAGAGGATGAAATGCTATTTATACTCGTGTTCTAATAAGTCTATCAATTTTTATTTGCATACACCCATGCACTTGGTTTAATTTAATTGCTAACACATGCATTAAAAACCCTAATTAACTTAGAGTTCAATTTCTAACGTGGCATGCTACAATTCTAAAGCGAGGTTTAAAACGCCCAAAACTAACTTTTTACTAACCACGCAGACTACGAAAATTACTTCCTAAGATTCATTAGAGAAATTGCTTGGTTATCCTAAATTTTGCCTATCTACAAATCCTAACTCTAATTACAAATTCATTTAATCCTATTAACCTTAACCCTACCTTAACCCTACCTCTCTCTCTCTCTCTCTCTCTCTCTCTCTCTCTTTCCCACCACCGACCCACATACGCAACACCCACATCGTCATCCTTCCCCAAATCCCATGTCCTCTACCTCCTCCTCTTCTTCCCCAAAGATCCCCATGGATCTACTACACGGCCACTATTCTCATTCCTTCTCCCCAAATCTCTTACTCTTCTCTCCCTATCACTCCCGGTAGCCGCCACTGCCTCACCCTCTAGCGCCTCCCCGAGGCGCCATCTTCTGCTTGCCTGCCTCCCCGGCCTCCTTCTACCTCCCATCCCGCCTCCTCGCGCCCACCTCCTGGCTCCCCCACGCTGCCTGCCACTGCCTCCCCACGCTCGCCTGCCGGCCTGGTCCCACCGCCCACGCCATGCCCTAGGCCCGGCCGCCCTGACTCAGGTCGCCTCGCTTGGTTGCCCAGCACGCCTTGACTTCGCCCGTCTGTTGCTCCTCTCCATGGCGGTCGAAGGCTGGGCCACTCGGCCCTACAGGCCTCTTACTCCTAGCTCGGCTCCATGGCACCGATGCGCCATCACTTCGCGTCATGGCTCACTCTGTCACCACGCCTCTTCGCCCTCTACTACTTCCTAATCACAACTTACTACACTCCACTCTATTGATGCTGATTTGTGATGTTTTGCTTATTGAGATTTATTCAATTTATTGCTTAAGGTTAGATTGCTTACTGATGCATGCTATTTCATTAATATGCATAGCATGGTGATGGGATGGCTACTAGAGGCTTGGTTCTTGGTGATGCTCGATGGTTGCAGATAGAGGTGGGGAATGGGTCATCCTAGGTTCCCTGAGGTACCTCCCTTCCTTCCTAACCCCTTGCTCTGTGATGCATATATGATGACTGAGAGCTACCAGATGCTGTCACTGAGACCTGGTGGTCTGTGAATGATGTGTATGTGTGTGGATTCCTACTGAGGTGCAACTAGGGTTACCTCTTGTGGGCTCTGTGGCTGGGGAAGGAGGATGGCAGTGCCGGCTTCAAGCTGGTGCTCTTCTCCTCCTTACTGGCTTGATGACTGGTGATGCCGATAGCCCTGGTTCTGCAGGTCTTGCTCTTCTTCCTTGCTCCCTTCCTCTATGCTTTCTTCCTCCCTTAGCTCCTGGTGTGGTCTTGGGTTTGGGAGGGCAGTGGGCTTGGTGGAGCTTGGGATGCGGTTGCTCTGGTTGCCTTTGCTTGCTCTACTGCCTTGCTTGGCCTTGCCTTCGGCTGGTTTGGGAATGGAAGGACTGGGTGGTCGATGAGGCTTGTGTAAGGTAGTGGCCTTTGTGTGGGGTAGGCATGTCGGGAGGGCCTTGGTACCGATTTATCCCTTCCCTGTGGCGGTTGGCTCATCCCTTGACTGCCTTTGGGTTATCTTCTTCCGTGCTATGCGATCTATGTTCAGGTTATCCTTTTCTTGCAAAGGCCCTAGTTACCCTCTACTGTTCATTTTTACTATACCCTAACCCTGTTCCTATTTACCTTATCCTATTTACCCTAATCCTATTATCATTCTATTCATGGCTACCCTTCACTGCTCTGCCCTCACTATTTTGCCCTCATTGCTGCCCTTACTGCGATCTGGTGGCTTGTGAGGATGGTGCTGGCTTTGGGCTCCTGTGCTCTTTGGGCTCTTGTGCTCTTTTGTGATACATGCTTGGGCTAGGGGCAATGGTGATGAGTATTAGTAGCGACATGTGGCCCTGGGAACGCTTATAAGACTGTTAGTGCTTATGTGTTTGGTGGTGCTGTGCTAAAGCCTTTGCTTGGTAGTGGCTTTGTCAATGCGAACTTGTATGCTACACATGAGGATTGGGGCTTATTAGAGGGATGTATTTCGGTTGGCTTTATTGTGGCATGCTGGTGACTACTATGTCCCTTGCCTTATCTCTATTGCCCTCTCATAAAACTATTGAGACAAGGACTCGTTGGTCCATTTATTGCTAGATGAGGGTGCATTTTTGAATGGGTTTGTGTTGCCTTCGGCTGGGATGGAACGAGGATAATGATATATGTGGGTTTATACTAGCTGTACCACATGAGTATTAATGGTGCTGGTGTCGGTATACCCGATGATGCTTGGCTGAGGGTGGGGTTTAATGGAATGTGAAATGTGGGCTTGTGGGACCCTATGATGCTCCGACTGAGGGTATGATTTAATGGGAATGTGAAATGTGGGATTGTCTTGTGGTTCATGTAATTGCAAATGGTGGGTCTTGGCTCTAATGATGCCGTATGATAAAACCCTTGAGTGGGAGGTGCCTATTAGCTTAGGTTGGCTTGGCTATCTTAACCGCCAAGAGCCGATTAGCCGGTTAATCGAGGTACTTTGATGATCAAGGACCGCCCGACCTAGGTTGGTATGGAGAGCCTCATGAACTTCGAGAATACCGACGACCACCTCCTATATTCTAATACTCTATATGTATATATACCGCCATCGGTTGTACTAATCGTTTCTGTGCTTTTGGCCGTCTATGGAGGTATGGATTGGGAATGATGGAAGATAATTTGATGAAAAGGCAAGGAGGGCTTCAACAAGATGAATGCAAACATTTAGATTGTATTTTATATTTTGATCTGTTGTAAATCATTCTTGTAATTAATTTAGAGATTGTATTATTATTATTCTTTTTCTCGCTTGTATGGATTCTTGTAAATAATACTAGGTTGTAATATTTTACTTTTGCTTACAATGAAATCATATTGTGATATATTTTTAAGATTGAAAGAATGATGTATGTTATTTGATAATGACTTCTTGTAGAAGGTTTCGAGATTATATAGATGATTTATTCTTTGTAACTTAAACAAAGTTGTAATTATAGTGTATCTGTGGTAATGCATTCTTGTAATTAAATCTAGGCTCATATTTACGGTTTTACATTCAAATTTTAAGGAATTATTGTAATTGACTTTGAATGACATAAAGATGATATAATTTGATTTGGATGTATGTTTGTATCCTCTTGATGATGTAATTAATTCGATGATTGGATTATTGTTTTAGTTTCGCTTATAACGAATTTTTATAAATAAACTTGAGTTGTGATATTTTACTTTCGTTTGTGAGGAATTCTTGTATGTTAACCACCGTAGAGAATTATCATTATTTAATTTCGAGTTTGTCTGTAATGTTTCACCTTTGATTGCAATGGATTTTATAATTGATTCTGAAGTATACTCGATGTTATATGTTTGATTTAATAATTTAGATTGCAATCTATGTTGATGAACTCCGGATAATATTATGTAATAGAAACTTTGTCTAACAAAGCGATTAATAGTAATATTACGTTATACTTTGTTTGCGTTTAGAAAATCTTAATTTGTTGCTAAATGGCAATTAGCGTGGTTTTAGATTAATCGATTTTACGGGTTGTCACAAAGCGAAGCCCATGATCCTCGCTCCCTTCAAGGCCCAAAGCTCGTGACTCCCTCAAGGCCACCACCCCGTAAACCTCTAAGCTTAGAGATGCTTTCGTAACTGATAATTCCTGCAACACAATATCATTAGGAAAAGACCACTCCGCCTCCAGCACCACCTTTTTGACCTTCTCATCCGATTGAACATCTTCATGCACTACACCATCCTCCTCTTCCACCAAAACCCCATCCACACATTCCAACAGCATCTTATCAGCCGCTAAGTCCAGGATTTTATCCACCATACAAGCATTACGGAGTGCGACACCATACCCTCTGCATCTGATTTACATATCCTCGCCCCTGAACCAACTGTTCTCCGAGGTCAATCTTTAGAAAAAGCATCCTTTCCTTAGTTTCCTCCCCATTCTTGGCTCTCTTGTAATCTCTGAATTTATTCCCGGGTTCCGGTCTTGATCATTGCCATCATCCTCCTCGACCATTGTCATCCGTATCCATCTGAACCTAACATTGACCATAGTGTCTTGCTCCACTACTTAACTGACTCAAAATAACGATCACCGACAACCACATCCATCCGTTCGAATTAAGTCCGGATTAAGAACAATGACGAAGAAACGGCCAAAGTTATTGTGCCGTAGTCTTCATATCCACCTTCGTAGCCCTAAATATAGAGCCTAACGCCCATAGAATTTGGTACTTACGCAACTTTTTAGGAAGACCTTTAACTCACAACCAAACTTTAGGCATAGGCATACCACACTGGACATCCTCATATTATTCAAAAGTCAACTGCACGCCAAGCTCTTTAATCACCGCACCACCATAAGCCATTGTACGCTGCAATTCAGCTTGGGATGGGAAAGGGACTACATATGAGTTATTGTCCAATTCTTCCACCACCCAAACCCAATCTCCTGGTACTAGTTTGTGTAGGTGACCCGTCAGCTGTTCAACTGAGATAGAGCCCCCAACTACTTTGACCAAAGCAGTCGACTGATCCGATGACTTATCCGATAAGGGAGTGTATGGAATATGATAAAACCAAGCTCTTTCACAGATATCCCACCGAGTGTGCCATCAAGAGGGTCTTTAAGAACGAGACACTTATAAGCTACATGCTCATCATTCTCACAAATATCACAACATAACACTGCCTTACATGAAGAAGTGGCATGACCTTTAGTTGCACAACGCCAACAATACTTCTTCTTTGCATTGGCCTTTGATGATCCACCCTTGGTTTCACCTTGAATTGCTGCATTCCCGGACAGCGAGCCTAGCCGACAAACCACTGGAGCTTTTGTAGACTTCTGCAGTGCCTCCTGAATCTTTGCCAACGAGATGGATGCTACCTCAGAGCCTTATCTCCGCCAAAGCAAGCGCCCTGCATCAACAAAATGTTTTGAGGAGCTGGAGCGGTTGTCTTTGCTGAGCCCTTGCCATCAGAGTAGAACTGCTGGCCGTAAGATGCCCTTGCACTCCGACCTGCAAAGCTGACAGCGTCTGTGGTAGGTGCCCTTGTGTCGGACCTGCTGTTGAAGCCTGAAGAGGTCTCGAATCGAATAGAAGCTAAAGCAATGACAATGGGCGGTTGCCACATTCAGCAGAGGCCTTGGTTCACATAGCCGACATATCACTGCCTCGACCTGTACTGCTGCCACCGCCTCGTCTAGGAGCGAAACCCGGTGCCCACGACCGCCACCGTGTCGGTCCGAATCCACCGCACCTGTGGTTGAATCCTTGCCGGCTAAGAACCTGGATGACCCCATAGCCATCCCCGCCCCAAAGCCATCACCTCGCCTTGATTGAAACCGTAGCCATCACCTCCGCCATATCCATGGGTGTAATTCTCAAACCCGCCTTGATTGAAACCGTAGGCACTACCACCATTATTACCACCACCTCCGTTATAGAAAAAATTACCGGCACCATTGAAGCCGAAACCACTACCACCAAAACCTCCCCGAGCGCCAGCACCTCGACCTCCATGCGGACCTCCTCCATGACCAACGCCTCCTACCCCTTGCTTAGCCCCGGTCTCCATTCCTCTGCGTACCACGTCAGCGTAGGATGACCGAGTTTGTGAAAACAGTGCCGCCGCCTTCAGGGTAGACACACCACCTGAAACCCTAGCGAGCCGAGAAAGATGACCAGTGCGTGCGAAAAACCGACCCAGCGCGGATGTGCACCGGAAGGGCCTTTGGCCAGGCCCACACAGAACCAAAACTGATGGCACTGATCCGGAGTGATCAATGACCGAAGATCTCGGCCTGGACTTTGGTTCGAAATTCGAAAATCGAACTCCATCGTCAACCTCCGGCCCTCGGCTCTGGGGACGGTAAGACCGCGATCGCCGCCACAACCGCAGCCTTACCCACAGATGATCGACGATCAACCATCGCCACATCCCCTAGGGTTAAAGGTTGCGACGATGTCGTGGTGGTAGAGGTCCTTTCCATGGTGCTACCTTTGATTGATGGCGCCGCCATCGCAAAAACTATTTTCCTAGCAAGAGCGACGTTCGGATTGACAATTTCCCATGATACAATGGCACCGACCTTTGCACACGCGTCGAGTTATCCAGAGAAGCTTCGCCAACCTCTTGTCTTTGTAAAGGCTAACCCCAGAGCGAACACGAAAACTCTCTCAATAAAGAGACCGAACGCTTGTTCTCAAACCTCCTCGTCGGAATCAGAGTCCCCGGATAAAGCTCAAAACCGCGATCCGGATCTGCTGGTTCTCCGGTCATGCAGAGGATCGGGGTTGCAGATGCGTGCATAGTCAGAAGACATCGGAGTCCAACGATTAGCCTCTTCTCCGATTTCAGGACCTAGCAGTAACGCCGGAGACCAACCATCATCCTCGACGACCACTTTCGATCCTTGAGACCGGAGCAGTTGCTTCTGCGAATCCGACGAAACCAAAGGTTTCAAGTCGGCCTTCATGAACTCCAAAAACTGCTGCAAATCTTCTCTACCTCTCCGTCGCCTCTCCTCATCTCTCTCTTGTTGACCTTCCACCTCTTCCTACGACTCCTCTTGCTTTCTCCGGCGAACCACCGGCGCCTGAGTGAGCCGCCGCCCTCTCCCTCTCCTCGTTCCATATATATGAGCTAGAGCAAATTACAATTGAAGTATCGGATTCGAGACACACGCTTTGCTTTGCGGTGTGCACATTAATTGCAATATATAGCAGTATGGCACGAGGAGTACCGTGACAGCGGCGACGAGTGCCGTTCCCTGGCTCGCATTGTGCACGCCGTTCGGCAGCCTCCGGTCGTCGTCGTTGTCGCCGTCCGCCGAGCGCTCCAACTTGGGCGCGGCTGTTTTCACCTTGGCCGTGTCGACCAGCAAGCTGCCGTCCTCGGCATCTCCTTCTCGAGGTGCGCGCGGTACAGCTCGTACACGCGGTGGCTGAGCATGACCTCGATTTCTCGAAGTCGAACACGGCGAGCAGCTCCAGCTCGTTCATCTCCGCGTTGCTCACGCCGCCCACGCGCGCGAAGAAGGCGTTGTTGTGGTGGCTGCGCGCACGAAAGGAGAGTTTAACCTTGGTAACTGCTAAGTAAGAATTGCTGAATACATGCAACTAATCGATCCATGATACATAGTACCATCAATGCTTGATTTCTCATGGGCAATGACCTTTATCTGTACATTGCTACAATGATTCATCCTGATGTGCATAGAGGCATCTCTCTGTCAGGACATTACGTATGTAGCAAAGGTATTAGTGTGCAAATGAGCAACTTTGCAAAACTCTCTGTCATATCCTTTAAATTTAGTTCGACGACATGCATGTATTGATGCACGTATGGATGATGAAGAGCGGTACCTACCCGTTTGCCTAATGTCGTTGTCAGAGCGCGTAGTACAACCACCAACAAATTTGATGTAACGAGGATTAATTGAGCACAAGGAAAAGAATGCACACCTTCCTTTTCTGCCTCGGAAAAGTACTATGCCATTTTCTAATTCTCGATCGATTAATTGTGGTCATGGTTGGTCTCACTCTGCCCCGAAGTTAGGACATTATCATAGTACACAACTAACTGATGTCTTGTCTGTTCTTCATAACAACAAATAGTACGATTTTTTTCTTGAAGTTGCAAGAACAACGAAAATATATGGAGAGAAATGGTGCAAAATCTTTCTATGCTTCAAGTAGCACAAAGCTGATCAAATTATACGCAATTCTCTTGCTTGTTCTCGAAACTGATCAAATTATATTTCCTACAAGGTTTACATGAAGATTTTTTACTCACAGAGGTAAAGTACGTGCAAGTCGTCAAGAACCTTGGAGGCGACGAGGAGGCCGCCCTGTCCACGTAAGCTTACGCCACCACGTAGCACTCCGCCTCCAGCCCCGCGTACCGGTGCACGCGCTCCAGGTACTGCGCGGCGCTGATGCGCGGCGCCGGCGGGCCCCTGGCCGCCTCAAACGCCGCCATCCCCCTCACCTACGCCGCCGCTCTCCATTACCAGACCGTCGTTCCGCGCAACGAGCCGCTGCACGGCGCGCGCCACCATCTCCAGCTCCGGCCGCGGAGGGGAGGGCTCGCCGGCTGCCGCGCCCATGGCCATGCACAGTCACAGATCGCCGTCGTCTGCCTCGGGACTCGCGCGGCCATATCAATCAACGCAGTGTGCTTTAGCTCGGCGTAAGTTTGCCTGGCGGTGGTTTAGCCGCGGCAATGGACGGCCGCGATGCGGCGCGGGTGGGGCCGCGACTGGTGGAGCTTTCTCCCGTTGGGTTCACGAAACAGGATGAAACGGCTAGGGTCGCAAATCCCCCCCCCCCTCTCTCTCTCCTCATTCCTTTTCGATCCTGACAGCAGAAATGTCTGCTTCTTCCTGCTTTCGGTTCGCCGGCACAGCGTGCCAAAGTGTGATCCAGAATGGGTTTAGGAGCAGTGGCCCGGAAAGCTCGACCTCTTCGCCTCGAAAAAAATTTAAGGTTAGCCACACTGGAAGTCGAAATTTCTAATATACCGAGAGTGCTCGGTTTTGAAAACCGGTATCAAAATTTTACGGGTTCCGGTAGGGCCGGTTTGGCTGAAAATGTTCGAAATTTTCAAATCAAAATTTGAATAAAAAAGCTGAAAATATCGCCCAAAATTTTTGAAAGTAATTTTTGGCACAAATTTATTCTATATTTGATAAAATTGATGCAAACCAAAAATTTTGGAACCGATTCGGCGGATATTTCGAACGTTGTTAATGGTCGCGGTTTGAGCCGCACTAATGTGAATTTTCTGGGATTCCTTCACTTAGCTAAAAAAAGCTCCATCACAAAGAAACCTCTGCTTCCCTTATTAGGCATGCACTAGCAGTTTTGTTGCACAGGTTAGGCTTGTCGGTACACGGCGGAGTTAACTCGAAGTATCCCATTCCCTGGGCTTCCGTTATTGGGTGTGTTTAGCACTTAATCTTTAATCAGGCCATCACGCTTTTATGGCCCATTGGTGTCTTAGGCTCTAAGGCCCGATAAGCCATTTCCCATTTATTTTCCTTTTTTTTGTTTTCTCAATAATATACGCCAGGGCAAGGATATTAGGAATCAGGATCCTTCCAAACATTCTTCAAAGGGCGCGACTTGCGCTCGGACGTATGGTCCGAACGCTAGCATCGTACATCCGAGCGCAGCATTGTTGTGTGCTAAACGCAAAATAGATCGTAATCAAAACAAAGCAAACTGAAAAACACGTTGAAAAAATATTGCAATATCACCGTGAACAGTATGCAACATTTTTTTCCTACCGATGCAACATTTTTTCAACGGAGTGCAACATCTCAAAAAACAGTATGCAACATTCTTTTCGACGGGTCGCAACATTTTATTCAACGGGTGGCAACATCACAACAATTCACTATTTTGCAACAAAAAAATCAGAAGAAAAGGAAGGGGAAACGGGATCAAGTTGCACACAAAGCTTCCAGAGTGGGCAGAGGCTTCCAGATCGGGCGACGAGCGGCTCCGGCAGTCTTGGCCGAAGCTGCCTGGCCAGAGGTGGTGGCGGCGTCTTCTTGCAGCAAGCAGAGCAAAGAACTGTCGATGATCGCCCCTCGGTTTGGCGACTTCCTCCGTGACCTTGTCGATTGAGAGGCCCCTAACCACCTCCCCTTGAGCCAAGAGAACCCCTACTTCTCTCCTTCTTCATTGCTTCGATCCCGAGAGAAGTGACAATGAATTAGCATCGACAACAAGCAACTAGCAGAAATCAATATTTGGCTTCAGGAGAGCAGCGAGGAGAGGAGAAGGGGAAGAAACGGAGCAAAGCGAGCTCGAGGAGCGAGGGGTTTGGGGTTTGTGATGGGGACTCTGGAGTTGGAGCGATGGGAAAAAGCTTGGTCCGATGGGGTCTAGTAGAAAAGAAGTGGTGGAGGTTGGAACACGTGTAGTTAGCGTCCGATATTTTCCTCGCTCCAGACGTATGAACAGATCGTTCCTTCTTCAAATGTGACCTCCAAGATCTTCAAAGGTGCACGTCCAAAGCCGTCAGAAGACATTCAGTGTTTACTCCTGCTTTATTATTATGGGCACCTGCCTATTCGTTAAAAAAAACTGTAAGAAGTCCATTTTTTTTACCTGGCATGAATTAGTTGTTGCTGTCTTGCTGAAGCACCGAAAGTTGGATCAAGGAGTGTACAGATCTTTCTTAGTGAGCAATTGTCCAGCAAACTCTCCGGTCATCTTGATTACACGTACAAAACTCACATGTATTGTCAGGTGGTTGGTTCTCATGGATGCACTGCTTTAGCTCAAGGCGACAACAAGCTCGCTTGCTTTACCATCACCACATGGAAACGAGGCGAGCATGTCAACTTGGGATGCTGCCTCTTTATGTGCGAATGACTCCATGAAAAGATCAAATCAAAGTGGGGGCAAAGCAAAGAGACCGACAAAGTACTGCACGTCGCCTCGCCCTGAGCGCCGGTGGATTGATTCCGAGTTCTGAACCTCTGACTTTCAGCCCGTCAGGACCAATCTACCGTCGTCTGAATTCTGAAAACAACCAGCCAAAAGCTTCAGTCTGAAGGTAGACAGCCGTTTTTTTATTTTCCTTTTCCTCCCTTTTAAGTATGATTTCAACCGAATAGTGCAGAGGATGGTTTGGTACTTTGGTTGGCCCAATTTTAGAGGCACCAACTGGTTAATCAACTGCTGCCCTGAATGACTGATATGACATGCCATGCATCATGCATTCATGCATGCATGGAGCAAACAAGGACAGAGAAAAAGGTAATGTTTCAGATAACTAAGTGGCACTATTACGAACACAAGTAAGTGGCGTGAGAAGCACAATAATGGAGCTTGCAGTAGATAACTAAGTGGCACTATTAATACACAAGTAAGTGGCACTATTCTGGTATTCTTCCATCACAACAATTCTGCAATCTCCCCTGTTATAATGACTTCAATGTCCTAGCACCAACCAGCTGGTCCTTGCCATTATTCAGAATCTACACTTTTCTGTAGAAAGAGGTGACATGTAGGGACTGACACACAGGCAGAGATCGCTCGCTAGTCGCTACCTTGCTTGCTTAGCTTAGCTTAATCATTGTGACTCTGTAGTTTATTCTCTACGTGAAGAGTTAAGTAGGAATAAACTTCGGTAGTACAACTCTCTCTCTCTGTCTCACGTGCCACGGTTCTTGGTCAGTTGGTCCCATCCAGGAATGGGTTCGCACCAGGAACAAACGTCCAGATCTATCGATCTGTTCGCGTTGCAGTGGCAGCAATCCAAATTATTAACCGTTTAAACCCTTGCGAAGTGAATTTAATTACTTATTACTCGATTTGTCCTTAATGAAAGAAGAAGATGCGATTTGTCGTCGCAAATTCCGAGGCTAGTAGCTTTACCACGAGATGAAGCTTCGTCTAGAGCCGGCGACTAACAGTAGGAGAGTACTAGTTCCCTGTTATTGCTTCGACATTAACTTACTTTTTCTTCAAGGTTTCAGTAACCTTTTTATTTTGTCTATGCTCGTCAGTTACATTTTGGAGTGTAGTAGTAACATGGTTAGCTGATCGCTTTTGCGGAGCAGTGTTAAGCTAGCTGGAATTAGAAATGTGTATTGTGGGAAAAGTAATGTAGATGTGAGAAGGATAAAGGTACAACTAAGGAACAGTTAGATCATGAAAGCTAAGGTGTCTCTGTCGGTTAGGTCTACTGCTGTTTCAATCCAGAGCAAGAGAAAGCAAAACTGATTAAGCAGAGAGAACCAGTAAGGAAAAACAAAGCCGATTTATCTCCATGCTCACCAGCCATCTTTAAATACTCTCCAAATTTTAAATATGTTTGCTTACCATACATTCAGCATTGCTACATTTAATTGCAAACCAGTTGTTTACTATACTAAAGAATGACTTAAACTAAGTTACCAACAGAAACAGAAACATTGATCCCAAAATATCAACAAACAATACTGTACCTACCTTAACATGTACCCAGAATAGAACCCAAGGAAAGAATCACAACAATGCAATGTATCGACTTGCACCAAAATATTTTAAAAAAATGAAAGGAAAAAAAAGGCTTAACCAAAAGGAAGTCTTAGGTCCTGCCTGTTTGGATAGCTAAGCCGCCCTAAACAGACGGCTTCGAGTGGTCGCTTTAAAAAGCCAAAAGCCCAACACCATGTGAAGAAGCGGGAAGTCGCCTGGGTAGCTTTAGTGTCTTTTTTGGGTGGACTTTAGGTATTTGCCATTAAGTTGGCAAAATTACGCACTCCATATCTAGTATATAACTGATTCCTATATCTCTTCCACCTATTCCCACCCTCACTCGCAATCCCCATCCGGATCAAAGGAGGCGACGGCTAGGTTTCACCTCCACGCCTCCGCCTCGATGACACATGTCGCTTCGCTTGACGACGACGCCATCGCCACCTCCGCCTCCGCCTAGACCACCTCTCTGCTTGCTCTCCTACCAAGACCAACCATTGTCGCCCTCATCCCAAATCGTCCACGGTGTTTAACTCCTCTTCCCACAATCCGTCCGCTTCGACCGCTTTCCCATCACGCGCTTCTGCCTCTTGTCGTCCCCTCCAGACGACCACCACATGGTATTATCTTGTACCAGTTCTAAATTCTTCTTCAATTAATTCTTCCTACTCGATGTGTATGCTTGTATATAGCTTAAGTTTGTTCATCTGTACCAAATAAAATGGTTGAATGCAAAATTAACTTGCATGGACGTTTTCTAAGAAAAATATATAAATTTGTTGAATCCTTATTCAAGTATGCTGGTGTTCAATTAACTTGATAATTATGAATGTATTACGTTTAACGCTTATATTTACATTTGTATGTCTCGTGCAAAAAAATCAAATCAAATCAAATCTACTCGTAATGTCCTTCAAACAACATCAAACAAGTTATTATTTGCCTCAAGAGTATTCCAAACATTTTTCTAATTCAAAATAGCTAGTTAGTCTTACTAAAAAACAAACTATCAAACGTCAAACGTCTTCAGCTTAGCTGTTGAGGCCTTGTTACAGCCAAACCGAAACCTGCTTTCAGTCAACCGTGGCAAACACCCCCTCAATCACAGACCTAAAAGGGCCCACCATTTCCTTTCACCTCCTTCCTTCCTTCCACCCCTCCACCCCCTATCCCTCTCTCCATCTCGCCGGAATCTCACCTCCGATCCGGCGGCACGCTGCCACCGCCACCGACACGGAGAAGTCCCACCCGCCATCCACGCCTCTCTACAAGCTTCCAGAGCATTCCGGAACGTTCTAGAAGGCGGGGATGGAGTCGATCATAGCGCGGGCGCTGGAGTACACGCTCAAGTACTGGCTCAAGTCCTTCTCCGCGACCAGTTCAAGCTCCAGGGCCGCACCGCGCAGCTCTCCAATCTCGGTGGGATCCCTTTCTCCCGCTAAAACCTTTCCCCGGATGCCAATTTGATGCGGTTTTTTTGTCGTCCCGGTGCTAACTCTCTGTTTGGGTGTGATTTGGGCGCGCAGATATCAATGGCGACGCGTTGCACGCGAGCCTGGGGCTGCCTCCGGCGCTCACCGTCGACACTGCGCGCGTTGGGAAGCTCCAGATCACGGTAAAGGCGCCACCTCTGGCTCGTGACTTTTTTATATATTTCAGTGCGCTCTCTCTCTCTCTCTCTCTCTCTCTCTAGGGCTTAAGGGCGCGTTGAGGGTAAATTGTTGTTCATATTGCTGTCAAGTTGCCAATTAGATGTATCTCCGGTTGATTTTCGTTCGCACGCTAGTTTTGCTTGAGGTAGTACAGATTGTGCTGAAGTTGTGAGTTTGCCTGTCATTGTGAAAAATTTCAATTCTGGGTTGGGAAATTTAAAGTGGGATGTTCGAGGTTGTAGTGAAATGATCATTTAGGAAGTTTTTCTTTGCATTCATCTTGGTCTTGGCGTGATATTTGGCGCACTCTTGTTAACTTTTGGCCTGTGGTCAGAATTGTAGAATTTATAGTGGGAATGGTGGGATTTAGTGTCCGTGGACGTAGTAAATTGTGATCAGGTGGTCATGCAGGGTAGATTTTCGCACTTGTGTTCACGTCGTACCGAAGCCTGCGATTTGTAGTTAACTATGTTCAGAAAGAAGAAGAAGATCTGTAGTTAATTCTGGCTTTATAGTTTTAGGGAATTCTGCCTGGTCATTGCTCATGATTTGTTACTTGTTAGTTTTGTTAATGAGATTATTTTTTGTTAATTCTATCTTCCTTCACTTCTGTTTGTTTTGTTTATTGTTACAGCTGCCATCAGTATCAAATGTGCAAGTGGAGCCGATTGTGGTGAACATCGATAAGCTTGATCTCGTGCTTGTAGAGAAGGATGACTCTGAAAATCTTTCTAGCCCTAGCAGGTAACTTCATTCCTTCTGGTTAGAACTCGTACCATTTTATGACCATTCAATAATTGCAGTTCTTTCTGCCATTTTCTTCTTCTTTTAGCAATGTCTCGTCACCATCATCAACTAAAAGCAGCGGATATGGATATGCTGATAAGGTTGGTTTCTTCGCACTTGATGTTTAGTGCATACATATTCCAAATGTTTATGCCGTAAAATCATCAATGCTGATAAGTCTGCTCTTTGAATATCCGAAATGCCTTTTCAAGTTATTCATGGTAGCTGAATTCAATCTATCTACCCTTCTGCTTTATGGTCTGATCCTCTGTGGGCACACGTCTGCACCTTTTTTTGGTTGTAAAAATGACAATTTTGATGGTGATTCTTTGACCTTGTACAACTATTTCCCTGTTATGGATCATAGACAAATTTATTGTACTCGCAAGAACTGAACTGCGAATGTGGTCTAATATGCTATACTGGGCTTAGATTGCAGATGGAATGACTGTACAAGTAGGTATTGTGAACCTGCTATTGGAAACACATGGAGGTGCTCGCCGTCAAGGAGGTGCAACATGGTATAGTTACCTTTGTTTGAGTGACTATGGCCTGCTGACTTATTGACATGCTTGGTTCTTATTTTTCTTAGTAGGCTCAGACAGCAATTTTAATTTCTTCTTTCTTTTCAGGTCACCTCCACTAGCAGCTATCACATTTCGTGATCTTGTACTGTACACAACAAACGAAAAATGGCAGGTATTCTTGCTAAACTAAAATTACACTTATATTTGTTAATTGGTTGTTTTTCCATACCTGATTGAGAGTTCTTTTATATAGGTTGTAAATTTGAAAGAAGCAAGGATTTCTCCAACAACAAAGGATTCATTTATGTTTTCAAGGTTTGATATTCTCCTATTTTCTTCTAGAAAATTAATGTCTGCTTTGTTGTTATCTAGTTTATTGGCACATAATGAATTAAGACTTAATAAACTCAAAGGTGATCTCCCATTTTTTTTTCTTTCAATTCGCAGAAATTGGAATGGCAATCACTGTCAATTGATCTGTTACCTCATCCTGACATGTTCACCGATGCACGATTTAACTCTTCGAGCAGTGAAGATAACAAGCGAGATGATGATGGTGCAAAGCTTAATGTTCTTTGGTGGTGAAAGATTTTTGGAAGGAATATCAGGGAGGCTAATGTGAGTGCTTTGAGTTTTGGAATATGTTGTGTGGAATTTTATATTTTCTTAATTGATGTTGAACTTCCCTTTGTCTGGGCTTGTTGGCTTACGCATTGCTTTGAACATCAGATCACTGTCCAACTAACAGAACAAAATAATCCACTTGGCCTTGAGGTTCAGCTGCATATTACTGAAGCTGTCTGTCCTGCCTTAAGTGAACCTGGTAAGTGGTTGATTGGTTATTGCCCATAAAGCTTGAGCTTTCCGTTCTATTCCTGTTTGTAGTATTCAAACTTGAAACACATTTTGGTCAGGTTTACGGGCTTTTCTTCGATTCATGACTGGGGTATCTTTGTGCCTAAATAGAGATGTAGATCCAAAAGCTCAACTGGTTTGGTTCTCTTGTGTATTTTTATCATTGCATTGTATGTAGTACATCACATGATTTTCATTTGCATTCTTATTATTTTCTTGCTCTTATTTTGATCAGCATGCAGAAGCAGCAGGATCTTCCTTGGTTTCCATTATTGTAGATCACATATTCCTCTGTATTAAAGATGCTGGTAAGGCCTAGCTCCAAAGAACTTCGAATATGCTACTTTTAGTCATCTATAGTGACTTGTTTGTTAAATTCATTTGTGTCAACAGAGTTTCAACTTGAACTTCTTATGCAATCTTTGTTCTTCTCACGGGTAAATTTCTTACTGGCCAATCTATTATTGATTTAGACTTTCTTGTAGGAGAATTTTTCTTGTATCTAATCCTAGTGACATGATGACAACTGTTTTTCATTATTTTTAAAGGCTAGCGTTTCAGATGGGGAGAGTTCAAAAAACTTGTCCTGCATAAAGGTTGGTGGGCTATTTCTGAGGTAAGATGTCTATCTTGTTTCTAGGGACTACTTGAGTCCTGAAGTTTATAGTCATTTACTTATTGTTTATGATAAAATTCAGGGCATTATAACTGCTGATGTATAGAGTATAAAATGACATGAAGCCAATATAGTTAAGATAGATTCACTGCTTAGGTTACTTGAGGCGGATATGATGCCGAATAAAGGATACCTATAACAATTTCCTTGCAATTAAATTAATAAGTGAACTTGTGATATAACGGTGGTAGAGATTTTATATAATCTATGGAAATAATTGTCATCTTTGCTGGGCCTCATGTACGAATAATTTATTTGTACAGGGACACATTTTCTCGCCCTCCATGCACATTGATACAACCCTCTATGCAAGCTGTTCTACAAGAACCTCTGCCTGTGCCTGACTTTGGTAAATACTTGATTCGCCCTCGCTTTTATGGCTAATTCTTGTACCAAATTAACAATCCAATAATATAATTGAATCCAATATCTTACATCGCTTTTATCAGGTCAAAATTTTTGTCCTGCGATTAATCCGCTTGGGAATCAACTATTGGAATTTGTGGCTGGAGTTCCTCTGTTTTCCCTTTATTGTCTTCAGATCACTCCTTCTCCATCACCTCCAAAGTTTGCTTCGAAAACTGTCATCACATGCCAGCCTCTTATGGTGTGTCTTCTTAACATTATTGCATTAGTATTGAAATGTAACATTTACCTTTTTTCTGCTTAATTAAATATTGCCTGTATTTCTGCATCCTTAGGTAACCCTCCAGGAGCAGTCTTGCTTAAGAATTGCCTCATTCTTAGCTGATGGAGTAGTGCCCAATCACAGTGCCATATTGCCTGATTCCTCAATCAACAGCCTGACATTTTCTCTAAAAGAGTTTGATCTCTCTGTTCCGTTAGATGCTGAGAAATCGCAAGGTGCAGTGGAACTAAGATCGCTTGCTCCCAATCATCATTTTCAGGAGCAAGACTTCATGTGGAGGACCTATACTTCTGCCAGTCACCATCAGCAAAGTGTCCACTGCTAAACCTTGAGAGAGATCCAGCTTGCTTCCTTCTCTGGGAATATCAACCTGTTGATGCGAGCCAGAGGAAGTGGGTTAGTCGAGCTTCTCATCTAAGCCTCTCGCTTGAAACCTCTAGCACTTCAAATGGACAGAGAGCAGTTAGGGGCTCCTCTGCAAATTTGTGGAAATGTATTGAACTAGATGACATCCGATTTGAGGTAGCTATGGTTACTGCAGATGGTAGCCCTTTGTTGGATGTGCCACCCCAGAGGTGTCGTGAGAATTGGTGTTGCTTTCCAACAGTTTATGTCCAACACTTCAATTGAGCAGTTGTTTTTGTCTTAGGCCTCTATACTTACTTTGGCCAGGTTGGAGGCGGATTTCAAAGGTTAGCGAAGGCAACAGGTCTGGGATAAATAGCGAGCTGTTGGCTGACAAACTTGAGAAAAAACTGCCTAGTGATACAGCCGTGAGCTTAGTTATGAATAATCTCAGCTCAATTTCTTGGAATCTTTGTCAGCGGGCGACCTCACGTATGCCCTTGGTTCAGTTTGGTGGAGAGGATCTGTGCCTGAAAGTTTCTCATCGCACTCTAGGTGGTGCCTTCGCAGTCACAACTAACTTGATGTGGAGAACTGTCTCAGTGAACTGTTTGGAAGGAGAAAGTGCTACAATTTGTGAGAATGGCACTGCAGTGGCGGGTGAGCATAACATTGTGGTGCGTGAAAATGGGCATCCCAAGATGAGAGCAGTGTTTTGGGTTCATCAGGAGCAAACACCAGGCCAAAGATGCTCAATTTATTGACATAAACATCACTCATGTAATGCCTTATGACATGAGGGATATGGAGTGCCATAGCTTGAATGTATCAGCTAAGGTATCTGGTGTGCGCCTTGGAGGTGGAATGAGTTACACCAGTCTTTACTTCATCGGTTTGGTATTCTAGGGCCTGATGGTGGTCAGGGAAGGCCTCTTGAGAGGACTAAAGGATTTATCTTCTGGTCCACTTGGGAAACTGTTCAGATCATCACACCTCACTGACACGGAAGGTAAGCGCTTGCAACTTTGCCGTTTAGTTTTGTATTTCATGCAGGAAATTTTTGTTATTATGCCTGAATCTTGATTGCTCCTGCACAGTTGTGAAATGTAATGGATCAGATAAGTATATCCTGTATTCCTTCAGTATCCAGGATAGACGATAGCGCTTTAACATTATTCAGGAGGAGCTGATGTTAGCTTTTCTCCACATTGTCATGTTTAAAGTCACAAAATCCATGGTTTGAGATCGATAATCATTGTTCATTCTCCACCAACCATTGCATATCTCTTTTGCAATGATTGAGTGTGATTTGTTTCGTCTACATTGGTTGTAAGGCTTTAAGCCACTTTTAACAATGTTGGTTGTTTGGTTGCTTGTGACTCTATAATAAAATGGGTTGTGTGCATCCTTGATGCAAAAGCCGGAGAGAGGTTTTCTCTTCCATTATCTAAAAATATCTCTTTTGCATCTCCGTGGGAATGTAATATTTTCTTTCGAATTGTAACAAGCTCTAGTTTAGTTACTATTACTATCGAAATAATGCATGGAAAAATGTTCCAGTCTTTATTTCAGATGATGGAGCAAGTTCTTTGTTTTTTGGTTTGCTGCTCTCTTGCATTATCCAGAAAGCCTTGTTCTGAATTTCTCCCCTATCCCCTAATATCACAGAAGGAAGATCCAAAGATGATGACAACAATTCAAAGTTCGACCTGGGGGTGCCAGATGATCTTGATGTGTCAATTGAATTAAGAAATTGGCTGTTTGCACTTGAAGGAACAGAAGAAATAGGTGATTGGTCTTCCCCTCGTGCTGGTGATCATATCAGTAGAGAAGAGAAATGTTGGCATACAACCTTCAGGAATCTGCATGTGTCGGGCAAAAGCAGCGACCGGCCTAACTTGGGAGGTGCAGAGAAGGTGTTGCACAAAAGGGCATTCCCGGTGGAACGTTTTACGGTACAACATGAATGATTGCCATGCTTTTGTATTTCGATTTGGCACTCTCCTTTTGTGTAGTTCAATTTTGAAACATTTGGTGTTACTTACAGGCTGGAATTGAAGGTTTGCAGGCAATAAAACCGCGCCTGAAAATCAACTCATTGGAAAAGGAACATCAAATATTTGTCAAATCGGTGATGAATTTAATAATACAAGTGCTGTTAGTGACCAAGGTGTTGATGTTAAAGCTACCATGGTCATCGGTGAAGATGAGATTGAGGGTGCCAAGTGGACAATGGATAATGTCAAGTTTTCTGTCAAAGAACCAGTAGGAACACCTTTTCAATATTTGTCCAAACCTGTTTGTGAATTTACAACTGCTTTCTGAACTATTCCTATCCGTTTGAGCACGCAGATTGAAGCAGTTGCAACAAAAGAAGAACTAGAGCACCTCGCCATGCTTTGCAGATCTGAAGCTGATGCAATGGGGAGGATCACTGCT
>JAYEVD010000679.1:0-55675 GCA_036346405.1 Phyllostachys edulis
CACTTTTGTCGAACCCGGAGCGAAGGATCCCAATTCTTCGTGTTCATACACTAGTCCAGATTTCTAGTGTACAGAGCTAAACAAAAGTGATAATCAAAACATATCACGATTTTATTAATAATTATTCAGAGTTTATTACAAACGGGCTCGAGGCCAAATAAAGTAAAAACAATGGAAATAAAATAGTAGTAGTAGACCCAACGATTCACCACAGTAATCGTCGGGGGAGCGGCCTAAGCATCGATGTCCTCACCGCCTTGATAGAAGTCTTCTCTGAATAAAGATTATTCAAAGAAGAGTAAGCACTACCACTGTGCTTGCAAGCTACACCCGTAAAGTAACAGATTGAATGCATGCATAAAGTGAGCAAAGGGTAATGGCAGGGTTTATTTGCATAAGACAGCATTTTCAGTTTAAATACTCTTAGTAATTTCCAAGGCCATTTTTAGAATAAGATCAAAATCATATTTCAATTTCTCAATGTCAAGTGTAGGATGAACCTCCATACACAAATGGTGAAGGACTACCCCCCTTACACCAGGCTTCTGCCCAATCCCATTTTCATAAACCAGGTGACAAAGTCTTTTCAAACAAAACCAGAGACTAACTTTGAGTGGCTTCTGTTAAGCATGTCCATGACCGTGGACACGGCTATTCGAATAGATTAATACTCGCAGAGTTGGTACATTTTTACCCACAAGAGATAGTTTGCTTATTATGTCGGCCAATACACGCCTGTAGAGGGCGTGCGACTAAGCGACTATCACGAGGCCTTTACCCTACATTATTTCAACATAATTATGCCCGCTAAGGTTTCAGAATCGAAGGCTTCGACCAACGACTACCCCTCTTGCGCCATGTGGGTATCATCAATAAGTCTTCACGACTCCCACATCTTTCCAAGACATAAACATGGTGAGATAATATAGCTTATTTGGCCAAGTCTGTCCCATTCGCACTTGTGGTGGTACGAAGTTTGGCTTAACATCCGCGCCGCAGCACCGGTCCTTACATGATCTGGGTGACTTCCAAAACAAACCTCGGTCTCAAACATTCACAGATTGAGCCCTGCATGAACTTGCACCCACCAACAATCCAATTCACCCAAGTCTAAACCAATTTCATTTATTTTTCTTTTGTCAAGACATTTTCCAATCATCTATGGTAAAAACAATACCATAGATTCATTTTCAAAACAACTTTATATTTTGGCAAAATTCCCAAATCATCTTTTGGTCTAAGCAATGACTAAGCATAAATATCTTAATTATTTTACTAAGGTGACAAGGGCATGGCATTCCAAGCATCAAGATTGGCTATACAAAGGAATTGGCATAACTAAGAATTAAAACAGGAATTTAAAATACTTGGATACAAATATGCATGCAATAATAACTTTAAAAACAGAATTAATTAACTTTGAAATACTGGGATCAAGATGGTCAAGAATGTAACTTGCCTTCGTTGAAGTCTTGAGATTCTAAACCTCCGAAAGATCTACCTCTCCTAATCGCCAAACTCTATACGCGAGAGTACGACAAATTCAAATGAAATTCAAATAAATCCAAAAAGACAAATCAAATTAACTCCAAATAAAATAATTTTATTTTATTTAGCTAGATAATAATTTTCTAAGATTTTAGCAATTTGAATCACTCAATTTGAAGTTGTGGTTCAAAAGATATGAATTTTACAAGTTTTAGTCTAAATTTGATATTAAAAGAATTTCTAAATTTAAATACAGATTCAAAATAACTTCAAATTAAATAATTTTGGTTTAGTTGGCTAGATAATGATTTTATATGAATTTAGAAATTTGAAACACCCAATTTGGAGATTGGATGCAAAAGTTATGAATTTTAGAAGTTTAAACCTAAATCAAATTTAAATGAAATTCGGTTTATTTTCCTAAAGGAAAATCCATTTATTGCGCAAGTCAGCGTCCACAGTGTTGTTTCGATTTAAAAGAATTTAAATTAATTTCGACATGTGGGCCCCATGTGTCATAGACATGGCTTACGTGGACTAAGTCCACGGACCTATGAACCTAGGGGTTGTGCCACGTGGTGGGGGTGAGGGTGATGTGGCGCCACCAGTAGCCACGCGTCCCCCGGTGTTGATGTGGCGATGTGGTGGCAATGACGCGGTCGAACCACGCCACCGACAAGGCGCTTGTCGGCATATGGCTCACGGGCTGCGTTCTACGTCAGCGGCGAGTCGTGTGGGTGATACCAACAGAGAGAGGATGAGATGGGGTCCCTGATGCGCTACCTTGGGGGCGAATCGACGTTTTGGTCGCTTGCGGCGAGGTTCGGGCGTTGCAAGCAGGGGTCGCCGACAGGAAGAAGTCCGGGTCTTTGACCAAGGATGAGCGCACGAAGCCAGCGATCTCGCGCGGCGTCCCAGAGGTGTGGATGGTGGGGCCCGAAGGGACGGTGGTGCGGAATCGGAGAAGAAGCTGAAGCTCACGGCCGGAGAAACTCCAAAATTGGGGTGCTAGGAGGGAGGAGGAGGGCAATGGATGGTGGCGCCAGGCGTGGGGAGAAAGCGCACGGGGCTCCTTTATAGGGCCGGGAGGGCGGAGCCACGTGTAGATCACGAAGGTCGCCACCGGTCCGTGGCGGAATCAACGGAATCGTGGACGAAGAAGGAAAGGAATGGGTTGGTGCGATTCGACGCGCGATTTTAATGCTGATGATTCGGGATTAGATCGTGATTTCGCCGAGGATGGAAAGGATTTGAAAACCAGCAATGGCGGTCACGGCGGAGATGGAAACTCGCGCGAGGGAGAAGGAAAGAGGTAGGGACTACATCGCTCGTGGGCCCATTGTCGGCGAAAAGAAAGAGAAGGAAAGAGAAGCGGCGATCTGGCCGTCCGATCTTGATCCAACGGTCGCAGGAGGGGTAACGTATAGGCGGCGGCTGCCGTCTTGCATGCATGGGATTTGGGCCGCCAAATTCGCCCAGATAATCTGTTTAGGGTTTTTTTGATTTTCTAATTGATTTAATTCAGATAATTCAAAGAGGCTTTAGAAAATAGCAATAAATTCCAAAATTCTAGAAAAATTCACGAAATTCCTAGAATGATTTTGGACTTAAATAAAATAATTTCAACTTAAACTTGTTAATAGTTTTTGTATTTAACTTTGTTTTAGCTTTAAGGTTAATAATAAGAGCTTTAGAAAATTTCAGAAAATCCACCAAAATAAATAAGTTTTAAATTTTCTCAGAATTTGAATTTTTAGGCTGTTACAAACCTACCCCCCTTAAAGGGAATCTCGACCGAGATTCGCACTTGAATTAGCAAAAGGTGGGATACTCTTGCCATAAATCTTCTTCTCGCCCTGTGTGGCTTCTTCCTAATGATTGCTCCAATCGAACCTTGCATGAGCGGATGACTTTGCTTCTAGTGACTCGCTCGCCACATCGAGAATCTTGATTGGTCGCTTTACGCACGTGAGGTCTTCTCAAGGTCAATGTCCTCAAGGGGTGTTTCTTCATTGGCACTCTGAGACACTTCTTGAGTTGAGAGACATGGAAGACGCCGTGGATCGCCGACAAGGAGCTTGGAAGTTCAAGCTTATATGCAACTTCACCCTCTTGGCCAAAATCTTGTAAGGTCCCACAAATCTAGGTGCAAGTTTTCCTTGGTCCGAACCTTACCCCTCAAGTGGAGTAACCCCGAGATAAACAAAGTCTCCTATTTCAAAGGTTAATTCCTTCGACGGTTATCAACAGAACTTTTCCGCCGAGATTGAGCCACCTTCAAACGCTCCTTATCGCTTAACCTTGCTTTCACTTCTTTTATCAATTCCGTCCGAAGAATTGATGCTCTCCTACTTCATCCCAAAGAAGCAGAGTCTCGTGATTTTCTACCATACAAAGCTTCAAATGGAGACATCTCAGAGGTCGGCTTGGTAGCTATTGTTGTACGAGAATTCGTGATAGGGCGATGCTTGTCCCAAATTTTTCCATATTCTAAGGCATGTGCTCAAGCATGTCTTCCGAACTTGGTTGACACGCTCACCGCCGTCTCATTCATGGGTGATAGGCAAGATCAACTTGAGTCTTGTTCCCAAAGCTCAGGCAAACTCGCGAGAATCTTGATGTGAATCGAGAGCCTCTATCGGACACCATCTTCTTGGGTACTCCGTAGACAGACAATCTTGGCCATATACAATTCCGCTTAGTCGGTCGTCAGAAGTGGTCTTGATCGAATAAAGTGAGCCACTTTAGTTAACCGTCAATTATCACCCGATGGAATCACATCCTGTTTGGGTCCTAGGGAGTCCGTGATGAAATCCATACCAACTTCCTCCCACTTCCATTCGGAATTGGTAATGGTTGTAACAAAGCCTCATGGGTCTTTGGTGTTCTCGCCTTGACTCGCTGACAAACATCACAACGAAGCGATTTAACTCGCCGATTTTCGCCTCATGTCGACTCCACCAATATTTCTCCTTCAAACTCGTACATCTTCGTGCTTCCGGATGGATGGAGTATGGCGATTCGTGAGCTTCCTTTAGAATCGATCGCTTTATCTCTCGATGGTTGGGCACACATATGCGATCTCCAAACCACATCGTTCCTTGTTCATCCTCGAAAATCTCGGGCTTTGCCTTTTCTCATATTCTTCTTGATTTCCTTGATGTCGCTGCCTTCCAACCTGCTTTTCCCCGATCCGCTCTCAAGAGTGGGTTGAACTTCCAAAGCATTCACATGGCCTTGCTTGACAATCTCCAAGTTCAAAAGCCAGTTCTTTATATAATTCGGGCCGATTATTCGAACCAAAATGGTGTTGTAATACGCCTTTTCGCTTCGTGAGCATCCGCAACAACATTTGCTTTGTCTTGATGATAATGAATTCCAAGGTCGTAATCTTTATCAACTCTAACCATCTTCTCTCGCTTCGGAGGTTGAGTTCAGACCGGTAAAGATGTATTTCAGACTCTTATGATCCGTGAAAATCTCACAACGGTTACTAATGAGGTAATACCGCCAGATCTTCAAAGCATGCACAATTGTCGCTAACTCGAGATCATGAGTTGGGTAATTTCCTTTGTGTGGCCTCAATCGACGGATGCATAAGCCACGACTTTGCCTTTCCTCGATCAGACACATCCAAGGCCTTGTCGAGATGCGCCGCAGAAGATTTCAAAGTCCTTATGAATATCGGGTAATACTAGCACAAAAAGTAAACTAAACTCTTCTTCACTCTTGGAAACTCTTCTCGCAGTATCCGTCCATTCAAACTTCTTTTCCTTCTTCGTGGTTGTGTCATAGGCCTTGTTGCCTTGGAGAATCCTTCAATGAACTCCGTAATAACCGCTAGTCCAAGGAAACTCCTTACTGCGGATGCACTTTGGTTGCTTCCAATCCATAACGGCTTCACCTTTTGGCTGGTCTACAAGAACTCCTCCCCGCCGATACGATATGACCAAGGAAGGCCACTTGCTTTAGCCGCACTTCGCTTGTCAATTTGGCGAAGTCGTGTTCTCTCGAAGTTTCTCCAAAATCATCCTTAGGTGCTTCTCGTGGTTCTTCTTCATCCTTTGAATAAATGAGAATGTCATCGATGAAAACAACCACAAACTTATCCAAGAATTCCATGAACACTTTGTTCATCATATTCATGAAGTAAGTAGGGCGTTTGTCAAACCGAAGACATGATCAGAATTCATACAACCCATATCCGGTCGTGAAGGCGCCTTTGGGATATCTTCCGCCGGATCTTTAGTTGATGATAGCCGGATCGTAGATCGATCTTTGAGAAGATGCTTGCTCCTTCAATTGATCGAACAGATCATCAATCCCGGTAGCGGATACTTGTTTTTGATCGTCACCTCATTGAGCGATCTATAATCCACACACATTCTCATACTATTGTCCTTCTTCTTGACAAATAGTACGGTGTTCCCCAAGGTGATGAACTTGGTCTAATATAACCCTTGCTTCTTAGTTCTTCAATTTGTTTCTTCGCCTCGCTAGCTCATTCACGGCATTCAGAGGGTCGCCGAGATTGGAGCGTCCTCGACTAAGTCAATTAAGAACATTACGCCCCTATCCGTGGCATGCCGTAACTCATCGAGAAAACATCCGGGTATTCTTGCACCATGGTATGTCTTCAAGTTTTATTTCCTTCAAGCCGTCAGATGGAACTTCCTCCGTACGAAGACTTGGGTCTCAATTCTACCGATTCTCCTTGTGCATTGGTGAGGGTGATAGATCTATCAAGCACGCCTATCTCGTCTCCTCGATTCTTGGCTAGCCACCCATTCCAAGAATCACATCGAGACCTTGAGATTGCGTAACTATCAAGTCCGCTAGAAAAGGTAATTCCGGATATTTCAAGGGTAAGGTTTGGGCATAGAGAATCGGTTCTCATTTCGAGTCTGGAGTGGACTATCATGGGGTTAACTAAAGAGGAGGTAGGTAACCCATATTTTCCCACAAATTTATTGGAAACAAAGGAATGTGATGTTCCGAATCAAATAGGACCGATGCCGGTATCGAATTAACAAGAAACGCATCAAGAACGACATCCGTGTCGCTTGATCATTGTGGTCGAACCATTTTATGACTTCGCTTAGTAATAGATCCTTGTTTTGTCATGATCAAATACCAATCAAAAGTTATATATGGTTGGATAAGAGACCTTGTTTTGTGACATAAGGAGAAATGAAAAATGAATGCAAAGAAATTATAAGTGAACTTTGTTTATATCTATTATCCTAAAGTCCGGTCGGAAGGAATGCTTTAGATCTGAATTCATATATCATATTTCGCAAACGTATTCAAACTCTCTATCCGACCGTAGCGAGGATCATAAGAAAAGAACCGCCGCTAGGAAGCTCCTTCCAGCAAGGTGACCACGCATGTAAAAAGGAGAGACTTCGACTAGGAGGCTTTCCGTGTCCCACCAAGAGCTGCACAAGAGAGAGCAGTAATCTTGAAATAATGAAATATAACCTTCATAATCTTAGGCATTTCGTTCAGTATGGAAAGTTTTTTGTACGATGCTCTGATTACTCATATATTTCATTAAGAAAAGAATATTGTCGCGCGTGGTAAAATGCTCACAACTAGGACAAAAACGACGTATGACTTAGAAGTCGTTGCCAGAGAGTAATAGAGATCCTTAGAAAGGATATCGGAGAGAAAATTGTCTTCTCCAACCAGTTTAAATTAACAACCATGAACGACCCTAGTTCAACTGCCCATTTTGCTATTTGTCCTGATGATTCCCTGTTTCCGAGGACTTGACCAAGGGGATATCCCGTCGGTACGACCACTTTGTGGGCCTAAAAGTAATGCCTTAGCTTCCTTGAAGACATAAGGAGACCATAGAGCAACTTTTGTACCTGTGGGTATCTTTCCTTTGGTCCATGTAAGACCTCGCCACGTAATAAACCGGTCGTTGGATGTTATCCTTTCATCACCAAGACACCGCCACCGCTTGTGGAGTTGCTACCACGCACATTAGCAAGAGCCCCGGTCTCGAGAGACTAAACCGAACTTGTAAGGTACTTTTTAAGTTCTTCAAAGGCATCGCTTTGCCTCTTTAGTCCATTCAAAACTCCCATGTTTCCTGAGAAGTTTAAAGAAAGGTAACCCTTTTCTCCTAACCTTGCTATGAAATCCACTTAGCCGCCATACAAACCCTGTTAGATTTTGACTTCCTTCTTTGTGGTCGGAGGTCGATCCGTCGATGGTCGCTATCTTTATCGGATTCGCTCGATACCTCTAGACGAGACTAGGAAACCAAGCAATTTTCTAGCGTAAACTCGAACACACACTTTTTCCGGATTCAACTTGAGGTTATGCCTTCTCAAGTTGTCGAAAGTTTCTTGTAAGTCGAGATGTGGTTGTTAGCGCAGGTCTTTACGACCAGATCATCAACGTAAGCTTCTAAATTCGACCTATTTGCGGGCTAAAGGTTTTTGCATCAACCTTGAAAAGTTGCACCAAAGATTTTTGAGACCAAATGGCATCTTAACATAACAAGAAGTGCCATATGGAGTGATGAAGGAAGTTTTCCTCATCCTCATTACACATACTAATCTGGTGGTATTCAATACGATCTAAAAACTTAGTAATTGCACCCAGAGGTAGAATCTACCATTGATCAATGCGGAAGGGGAAAATCGCCCTTCTGACAAGCTTTATTAAGATCTCAGAAAGTCGATACACATTCGCCATTTCCCATTATTCTTCCTAACCATTACAGGTTGGCGAGCCATCGAGGGTGGTTGACTTCACTAATGAATCCAAATTTTGAGAAGCTTGTCAATCTCGGCCGATTGCCTCCTTCCGATCAGTAAAACGCCGCAGCCTTTCGCTTGATCGGTTTTTATCAGCCGAGAGCTAGCCTATGCTCGATCACCTCCTGTGGACTCCGCATATCGAACGCCGCCAGCTAATACGCCTTGATTTGCTCGAGGAAGGAGACGAGCGACTCTTCCTATTTAGGATCGAGCCTTGCCCCACCGTAACCTTGCGAGCAGCGGGCCAGATCTTTCGTCCGTAACGACTTGGCGCCGTCCGAGAAGTGCCTTTGTCAAGGGATACCCTTTTGTCCGGGTCGGAGGGTTTTGGTGTCATCTTCGTCTTGTGTGCTTGGCTCGCATGGCGATGAATTAGCTTCTTCTTCGTTGGGAGTTCATCACCGCTTCTAAGGATTTTCGATCACATGCATAAGCCATTTTACGATCACCCTAATAGTGATGACTTTTCGCCCCGCATTTTCAAACTTTGATAACCGTAATGCGTGGCTATCAAGAATTTTGCTAACGCCGGCCGACTAAGAATCCTGCCAGGCGCGGATTCAAAGTTTACCACATCAAACGAATTTTTTCCGCTCGAAGTTATCGCCTTCCAACGAACCGTAAGGAAACTTGTCTTATCGGTTTAGCGGTGGAGCCAGAACTATGCCATGAAAAGCATATTTCATCGGTTTCACCTTTGACATGGGGACCGTGATTTCTTCTAAAGCTCCTAAAATAATATATTCAAAGAACTACCTCCATCTACCAAGACTCGATTAACCCTAAAATTATTAATGGTTGGTTCGACAACAATAGGGAACCTACCGGTCGAGTCGAAGGAATGGGGCGCCGTCCCTGTCAAGGAAATTGCGATGTTCGACCACTTCGATTGCTTGATAGTGTTCGGAGATTCGACGAGGTTGACCTCCCGCCCACGGCTTTCAGTGACGCTTGATTCGTGATGAAGAAGATCCTCCAAAAATCATGTTGACTATATGTTGGGGATCCCGGTACTCCATCTCTTCGCCGCCATCCTTGTCCTTTTTGGAGCTCGCTTTCCCGGTTCTAGTATTGCGGAAATGGTCCTTCACTTGTATAATAATCTTCCAGCTTTTGCCAAACTCGACAAGTGCGAGATCATGCCCTCGTCACCGTGAAGTGGACACCACTTCTTCTTTTTTCTCGAATCCTTCGGTCGGAGCTTGCCTTGCCCCGACCGTGTAATCCTTTTTGCCCTTCATGAATTTATCGAATGGCTAGAACCTCCTTGTCGCCGGATCTGCGGTTCTTCTTCTTCTTGAGAGACTTCTTGTTCTTTTTCTCTCGGTTTGTCCAGCCGGCCGAGGAATCTTGTTTTTCTCGATCAATGGCTTCAAGACCACTCGATTGCTTCGCTTAGCGGTGGCATACTTGTCGGCCATATCAAACAAATTTCAACGGTTGTTCTGGTGGGTTCATTGCTATGTCCTCCGTGAAACTGCCGATTCCTCGACTGCTTTTGAAGGCTCAATAATGAGGATTCTCGCGACTGAATAGAATTGCGAACCTCGCTAAACCTCTGATGTATTGACGAGAGTCTCATCGAGCCCCGCCGGATTCGTGGAGATCATCCTCCTTCTGTATGCATTGTACGCACTCGAAATTTGCAATCGAAGGTCACAGAGTTGCTCCTAAGTATAGATCGCTCCGACCGCTGGTTCAACAACCACGACCGCGCGTAATTCTTCGAGCACGGTGGGTAGATAGTTGGCCATCACATTTTCATCGCCTCCAGCAGCCTCCCGATGGCGGTGGTATAGATTTGGAGAAATTCCAACGGATTTTGAGTTCCATTAAACTTGTCCAAATTGGCTTGGCCGGAACCGTTAGGCTAACGCATGCCTTTGGAGCCCCGCAGAGAAGGCCCGACAACTCGTGATTGATTCATGACGCCTTCTCGAAGGTGCCGGATTGTAATCGGCCGGAGACCGGTTCCTAAGATTGGAACGCTGAACTCCGGCAGCCGATCCGGCGTGGACATTGGTATGATGTCTCCGACCGCTTACTTGATTCAGACGACGCCAAGATCGCCAGTCCAAGCGATGGTTCTTCTCGACGGATGGGGAGTGGCTTCATGAAATAACCTTCTCCCTCATGACTCCTTGGTCGGAATCGCCGAGGAGGCCTTGGTATCGATCGTTCTTAGTATGACCATGCTGCCCCTCGCCGAGGAGGAACGATGAGATGAAGTCATAGTTTGACTCCTCAAACCCTTTGTTCCCGATATGCTTCAGTGCGCTGCATGGTCTGTTGGAGAATTTCGGATACTTGACCTACAAGCTGTACAAAACCTGGAGTTCCTGCTAAAGTAGGATCAGAATTATTTAATATATCTTGAACACGTCACAAGTTTTGTAAGCTATCAAGGTCTCGGGGTTCAGATCGCTCAGAGGTGTATGCGCAGACTCAACCTCCCCGACGCCGGATTTGATCGCCTATCAACTATTCTAGGTGGGGCAATGCCAAAGTAATTAGTTGATGGACGCTGATCGCCAGGCCTCCGAAGTTGGTGCTCGACGGCTCGGATCATCTCTAACAACACGTGATGGCGCAAGCGAGAGTGTAGGACCGCAGGCATCTTGATTTTCATCTCCGATCGCTGACTTCGCGGCTCCAAAGATCGATCTTTCCGATGAGCTTCCATCATAACTAATGGAGAGCTTATCGCTGCTTCTACCAAGTTTCCACGACGGAGAGCGGTCGGAGATGAGCACCTCCTGAGGTCTCTCACCGATTCGCGATCGCCGATTGTATGATGAGCGTGATTATCCCCACATGGTCTATGACCAATGGAGGCTTCATCGACACTGTTACCAGATGTCGATTGACTCCTGGAATTACCAGAAGCCGTAGGAGAGTATCTTTCACCATGATTTCATCGAGGGTATAGAGATTTTCGAGTGAAGATGCTGAAATTTCTTCACTGCTTTGCTTCTGGCCGGAAAGGCCGGGCTTGAAGAGATCCTCGACATTCCGAAGCTGATCGAATGGTCGGTTCTCCGATTGCGCCCACCGTAATGGTGGCGATCTCGCCCATCCGCCGATCTCGCTATCACAGACGGCGAGCCAAATGGAGGAGGAAGATGAGGATGATCTCGCCATTTTCCTCCATGGCACGTAATGCATCCTTCCATGTCGAGGTTGTCATAGTCCGCCAAGTCGAACCAATTCTCCTCATCCTGCACTCGCATATTCGCATTAACGATTGCTTTAACTTGGGTGAGAATTTGTGTGAGCAAAATTTTCTTCAAGAAACTTACGCCTTCTTCCCCACGGACAGTTAAATACCGCCGACGATCGAATCGCCGATCTTATGAAAATAAAAGGAGGAAAATGACGAGAGTATCCCGAAGAGAATGAGGGTCGCTCTTTATTTATATGAACTGGGTTTACAAGACTTGACAAGGGACTATCTCCAATTACATCAATGTATTGAATACTACCGCTTCGCTTCGTGGTTGCCTTCGTTGTTCATTGTTGTGTGTCTCTCTCTCTCGCTCTTCAAGGCTTCACCATTAAATAACTCCCGAGGGACTAAAGCATTCCCGGAAAGACGCCCTGATGAAACGCTATAACCGGTCGGAGGTTTAAGGTAGTTAATAATGTGCTAATCGCCTTTATGTTAAGTATTTGTGAGACATTTAACCGCAAGGTGGTTTATCGGCAGAGTCTTGTATGTCATCGTAAGTTATAGAACGCTTAGCACGTGTTTCATTCATCATACGGTTAATGGTACTGCTCATAGCATTTCGAAGTAGCCACCGGTCGGAACCTAGTCCCACCAGGTACCCATCGTAACCTCTCGAATCCATACCACCAAAGGAGGTCAAGTTAATATAGGGTTACGCACCATGAAGACGATGGTCTTTTATGTATTTAAATAAATACATAGAGGTTTTAATCCTCATCATCGGCAATCATAACTCGATGCTCGCACATCTCCAGCCTACCCCTCATGCAAGGCTGGATCTAACTAACTTAATTAGCTAAGGCCGCCCCATAATAGCACTATAGTTGTACGCTCACGCTTAGGTCGATATACCGCATTCAATCCTTAATTGACTCAGGCAAGAATCTCCTCATCTACTAGTGAGACTCCTTTTCCCACTTTTCATAATATAATATAACTCGTCCACATCCAAAACTAGGTTTTGCATTTCATTTATATACAAAATAATAGAGGCACACCTGTGGCGCCCCGTGTCATTACCCTAGGGGTAATCACACTTAGGCATACAGATTACTATTTGTTTGCTCAGTAGAACACTGCTCCAACAAATAGGAAACCTTTACCAGAGTTAACACAAAGAAACAATAAGATAGAAACCTGACATCTTTATTACAACAAAGAGCCACGCAAGGCTATAGTCTTTTACAAGTAGTAATTTATAACCGCCGAAAGTAAATAAGTCCTTCGCTTGCTTTTATTTCCATTGCCGCCTACTTGTCCCAATTCGTCAATAAGTCGCCCATCTTGCCTTGGTCCTCGAGTCAATGCCACACCTCCAAATGCCTCCTCAAGACTGTGGTGTCCTTCATCCCACGCGGATAGTTCCCACGACTAGGATCTAACAAAGGAGAATAATAATAAGGTTGAGTACACTAGTGTACTCAAGAAGCATTAATAGTAAAATGCAATCGATGACTCATCTCTCGCTCATTATCACATTTTCTAATTCATCTCTTTTTTTCTAAAAATAACAACTCGTTAAAACATTAAGTGGCATATTTTAATACTGAAAAGACTACTTGTCACTCGGAGAGAAGATAGACCCCTAGCGGTTCCCGTAGACTCCAATCCAGGAGACTAGCATGAATTCATGATTTTGTATAGCACTACGCGGGCTTGTACCACTTTACCCATAGCAATTTTGAACTCTCTCTGAGCTAGATCCCCTGTATTTCCTTAGATGCGGGTTCGAGATCAGAATATAGAATGTTTTCCAAGTTACGTGATTAATTCCTCCACCCATTATTTCCTCCGCTCGGCTTGACCTCATCACGTGCTTTTGATCTCGCTATTCACCAAGTTCCAGTAATATTGGTTGGGACCCTAACCCAACACTCCACCTAGTGCTATAGCGCCATCTTCATCCTACATAATTACTTACCCGATGTGGAGGGCATATGTAACATCCCAATTTTCAGAACCTTAAAAATCATTTGAATAGTTGGTAAGGAGAAAATTCACCATTTGGATTTATTTGCATTTAGTTCAAAAGCTTAAACTTGGACTTTAGTAACAAAACAATTTAATATGAATAATTCCAACATGAACAATAGTCAAAACTATTTTATTTGGATTCTATGAGCTTGATATATTTTCTAGAATTTTCTCGAATTTTTCCAAGATCATTTGCTATTTTCCAATGCTTATTTGAATTTACGGTATTTTCTTAAAAAGAAAAAGCTAATTTAAATCTCCAAATAGTGTTGGGTAATCTCTCCGCCCAACTTCCTTTTTTCCGCTGAAGCCCAATGCCACTCTTTCCTTGGTCGTCCGATCGCGAAAGTGACGATCAGATTCACAATGCTGCCTCCCCTGCCTCGCCGCCAGTGGGCCCGCCTTTGTCGGAGCTGCTTTCTCGCCGCTTTCTTCTCCATGGACGCTGCACGAACCGCCATGAGCGGTCAACGCCGAAGCCACGCTCACGGGCGCCCAACCTCCCCTGTTCTCTCCAGGCGCTGCAAGACGACCTCCACGAGCCACGCCACGGAGCTCCCGCCCCTATAAAAGGCACCCCGGATCGCACCGCCTCCTTTTCCCAAACCCCAACTCACTCCTCCTCCCGAGCCCTTGAGCCGCCAGAGAAGCTTGAGGACCTAATCTCGCCGCCGCTTGTTCGACGAGGAATTGCGCCGCCCGTTTCTGTGTCGTTGCCGCCGCCACCGCTGGACTCACTGTGTCGCCGCTGGCCGGGGTCGCCGCCGCCGCCACGGAGAGCCTCTAGCGCCGCCGCCTGGAGCCTGCACCACCTCCTCCGCTCCGACCTCGCCACGGCCGCCACCGCCGCCTTTCGCACCAGTGAGCACACCGAGATCCCCTGTTCTCTATCTCCTCAGACCACCCATTCTCGCCGGGCGAGCTGCTCACGACCTTGGTTCTCTGCAGGCGCCGCCTCGCCGCCGCCCATGTCGCTGGCCCACCGGCCTCTGCTTGCGTGTCCGCCATGTGGCGCTGGCCGCCATTACAGGCGCCACGTGAGTGCCCACGTGGCGCCCAGCCGCCCGGATTCAGTGGGCTCGGTGGACTTGGTCCACTCGGAGTCGGGTCACTAACATGTGGGTCCCACATGTCGCTTAAATCTTTAATTTTTTAAATTCCGAAATCCTTCACGACGCCACCTTGCGCAATAATTAGAATTTCCTTTAGAAAACAATTCGGGAAAATTGTTAAATAATGATTTAGGTTTAAATTTGTAAAATTCATAACTTTTGCATCCAAACTCCAAATTGGGTGTTTCAAATTTCTAAATTCATATAAAATTAAGATCTAGCTAATCAAACCAAAATTATTTAAATTTGATTTTGTTTAAATTTAGAAATTCATTTAAATTTCAAGAGTTAGGTTAAAACTTGTAAAATTCATATCTTTTGAATCCTAACTCCAAATCCATCCATTCAAATTCCTAAATTCGTCTAAAATCCAGATCTATCTACTGGAGCTTTTTATTTATTTTATTGGAGTTATTTGCTTCTGGTTTTCATTTAGTTTGTTTGTTTGTGTCGCTTATGAGTAGACTTCGACTTCACCGAAGAGTTGAAGAAGAAGGACCTTTCCAAGACCAAGATCAATTCCTAGATCCTTTTCAAGGCAAGCTATGCCCTTGACCATTTTGCTTCCCAGTTTTATAAAAGTATTTTAATTCAAATTATCGTGATCTTAATTCAAGTATTTATTTAAAAGCTTTTGGGTGTGAGTTAAATCCAAATTGGTATGCCTCCCTTGTGTAATTGTTATGCCTTGATTCCTTGTCACCCTAGTTGATAATTAGTTGGTTAATATTGAGAACCAACGTGGGTTGGTTAGTACGATTAGATCGCTTAGCCATGCCACTTAATCATTTGTCATGTAGATTGCTATATAAATTTGACTAAGTGAATATGCAACTATGTGATAAAAGCTGTGTGTACTATGTGTCTTTGTGGCATGTGTTACACTTAAAACCAATGGGGTGGTAAAAGGATTTGAACTGAGGCAAGTGGTGGGAACTGTGTGAAAGGGTGGACTGTGTGAACTGTGTGGACTATGTGAACTATAATAATTTGTGTGTCTGTGTGATTTGGTTAGCTTGTGGAAGTCTTGCCTTGGTCAATTAAGGACCTCACCATGTGCTCTTTTGAACTGAGCTCCTGTACGACCACATGTTTGTTTTGAGACGGGCCTAGCATAGTAAGACAAGGTATCTGAAATGCTTTGTTATGATTAGTGTTAGCTACACTAATTGTATCTCTGTGGGTAAAGTGTACAAACCTCTCGCAGAGTGTAACTTAATCTATTCAATAGCGGCGTCATGGTCATGGACAATGCTCGGGATTTGACACTAGGGTAGATTTTCATAAAACTGTCAGGGAAGGAGCTATGTGAACAAATCATCTAGCTATGTGAATAACCTCGTTAGGTCAGGTGTGTCTTTGTGAAATAACTTGTTAAAATTATTATTGTCTATTTGTGTTACCTGCCTTTAATCTATTGAATTGTATTCAATTGCAAAAGTTGCATTTATGCAAAAGAGCCACGTATGCCTTCCTTTGTAAAAAGCCAAAGATATGTATATATTTGCATTACGTGGTGTGGCTTTGTAGTACGTGTGTACTCACGCTTGTTTTGACGAATCAAGCAGAGGAGGAGTCTTCACCAAAGATTTGAGGACGAGTACATCAAGGTGCCCGATCGTGAGGTCTTGATCCCATCGGTTGCCTGTGGCTAATCGATGGGGTGCCACTACCGCTTATGTTTCCGCCGCTTATTTCCTATGTTAGTTCTGCGTGGCTCAAGATTTGTAAACTCGACCTTGAGGTCAAAACCATTATTTGTTAATCAAAGTTAACCGCTTATGTTATTATTCGCTTGTATGGAAATGATTGCCATCTTTGTTGACACTGTGCACTAGCATGATCTCGGCTAGTGCATTAAACACGAGGGTCCCAACCGTAGTTTTGGGTCCCGACAAAAGTGGTATCGAGCCATACCGATTGTAGGTCTAGACCTTAGTTAGATTGGCTGCTCGAGTGTCCAAATTATTTTCTAAAAGAAAATTAACTTACAAGACTAAATGAATTGCTTAACTCCTCTTATATCTCTCTTGACTCATCTATTGCTACAATTTCTTTCCTCTCCCCGCTGCTTTAACGTGGTTCTTACCTCTTGTCCTGTCTTGGCAGATGCCTTACCTTCGCACCTTTGGAGATTGCAACGAGGACTTGCCGCAGAGTCAGGAAGCCGCCGCAGACACTTGAGGCTTCGATCGCCCAATGTATCGTGGGCAGCAAGTACATGGTCAACGGACGAGATCGTGGGTGGTCCGCCACCGACGGTTCACGCCAGAGGAACACTAGAGGCAGCAAGCCTTTGGACATCTCAACAGAGGATCACCTTCACGCAAGGAATCCAGAGTCATCACGCTTGGCCATACGAAGTTCGCCACATCTACGCGAAGAACCTGCAGAACACCGCCTTCCGCTACCATCCTGTGAGTCGCTTCAGGAGCTATCCGCGACTTTCCGCCTACAAACGGGAAGGCAATGCCACATGGTGCATCCGCACGATTCACAACCGCCAGAGGAGTCGCTGGAGATGGCCGCCACCGAGCCGAGGTGCGCCTATCAGCTGGGAAGAAGCCGAGAAAGGATCGCCAGATTAGAGCACGCTCTCACGGTCAAGATGAGCTAGAGGACGATCAAGAGGAAGATCCAAGAACCAAGAAGTCAAGAAGATCGGAAGAGATTCCAGAGGATCCAATGAGCTCAAGACTGAACCAGAGGAGCTACAGCACTGCGCCAAAGACGCCGCTCTCGCCCAGACCACCCCGGCATCGTAATCCGCCATGAGGATGCCACCATTTCAGAGTATACACCAGCAGTGAGCGCGCGTGGTTTTGGAGGCTTTCGAGGAGTAGTTAGTTTAGGTTCCACTAGTCGCTTAGCCGGTTTTTTTTCGAGTCGCCTTTAGGCGGTAGCTTGTGTGCTTAGGTTCGCTTATTTCCTGTGTGCAAGTGTGAGTCAAAAGCCCTTAGGCATTTGTTGCAACCATGCTATTAAGCTATTAATGAAGATTATTTCATTCAAGTTCTTGAGTCAGGTTTGTTGGGTTTAATCTACTTCCGCCTAGTTCTTAACTCATCTTGTGCTCTCTACCTTATCTCGACCCATGGAACCTCACCAGATGGTTCAGACTCGCCATATCGCCGCAAGTGGATCCGGAGCCCAAGGATCAAGCAGCAATGAGCAAACCCTCACAGAGTAGTGCCACCCCAAGCACCTCCTATTGACTTGCGTAACTTCGAGCTTTCATGGCAAAGACAAACTCGATGATGTATACGATGATGAACCAGATGCGCACTCATGAACAACAACAACAACATCAACAACAATCGCCGTGGAGGAGCCCCATCGCCATGGTCATCGGGGACCATCCAAGTTGGTGAATTCATGAGGACCCGTCCGCCAAATTTCTCTCGACATGTCACGCCAAGAGAGGTCGATGATTGGCTTCGTGATTGAGAGGAAGCCGATCACCCAATGCAGCGATCATGAGAAGGTTTTGTATGCCACCCATCGATGGAGGGCGAGGCGAGTGGTGGGAGAACTTCACAAGAAGACATGGAGCACCGCAGAATATCACTTGGGAAGAATTCTCCGCAGTTTTTCGCCAAGATTATGTACCAAGGCATTATGGATCTCAAGAAGGATGAGTTCCGCGCCAAGCTAAGGGACCATGTCGATGATCGACTATCTGAATAAGTTCTCCCAACTAGCTCGCTATGCTCCAGAGGATGTCGCTCCGGCTGTGTCTCGCCAGTCGCTTCTTGAAGGGATTGAACTCGTGGTCGCAAGTCACCGCTTGCCCACACCTTCCTGCACTTTCAGAGTTGGTTAACAAGGCATTGGTTATGGAAGACAACCGCAAGGAATTGGAGGACCACCGCAAGCGAGGATGATTCAAATAGGAAGCCATCACCACAACAAAGCAGAGGGCAAGAGTAGTGCCACAATAGCTTAATCGTGTCCACCAAGCAGAGTTCTTTCAGACACTGCACCGCCAAAGACCTCGGCCTTTTGTTCAGAACTCGCAACCCTACACCAATCAACCCCACCCCTGTGGAACAACAACCAGCAGAGTGAACCAAGAGTGTGTTACAATTGCCGCCACGGGGCATTTTGCTAATTGTCCTCGAAGGAACTATCACCCAAATTCGCTTCAACCTTGGAGCAACACCGCCAAGACCCCAACGCAGAACAACCAAGGAGTTTCTCAGGAACCACCAATCAGAGGAGCGCCACCGTTGTCGAGGTCGGTTAATCACGCCACTTTGAAGGAGCTCAGAAGCACCAGACGTCAGACGGGTAAGTTCCTAGTGAATTCAAGACTACTTCCGCTCTGCTTGATTCTCGAGCTTCGATTCGCTTGTTTTCGAGTTTTTGCAACCAAGAATAAATTGGAAGTTATGCATCTTAAGTGTACTGTTAGTCCAATACCGAGCAGAGCTAAGTTCTAATGTGGGTTGTTTAGGGCTGTTACTCATAGTCGAGTTGAGTTTCTAGCTAACCTAATTATTCTAGACACCCAAACCATAGATGTCATCCTTGGCATGGATTGGTTAACCAAGCACAAAGCCATAGATTGTGGTCAAGAGTCGCTATAATCGAGGATACCAAAGGAAACAAAGTGGAGTTCCTAGCTACCTCAAGGCGTAATGGGCATTTGATAGTCAAACACCAAGACCGTCATACCGAAGATGTGCCGTCAAGGAGTATCCAGATGTATTCCCGTAAGAGTTACCAGAATGCCACGGATCGTGATATTGAGTTTGTCATCGATCTAGTGCCGTGAACAAAGACCCATCTCGAAGAGACCTTATCGGATGCCACCGATGAGTTAGTGGAAATGAAGAAGCAAATAGAAGAACTCTTGGAGAAAGGTTTTGTGAGGCCTAGTTTGTCGCCATGGGGAGCACCAATTTTGTTTGTCAAGAAAAAGGATGGAAGCATGAGGATGTGCATCGACTACCGGCCTCTCAATGAAGTCACTATTAAGAATAAGTACCCATTGCCTCTGATAGATGATCTGCTTGATCAAATGAAGGAGCCGAGTGTTCTCGAAGATCGACTTGCATCGTTACCATCGCTGAAGATCTGCCCCAAGGATATACCTAAGACCGCTTTCAACGCAGATGGACATTATGAGTTCTTGGTCATGTCCTTTGGTCCGACTAATGCCCCGCCTATTTCATGAACATGATGAATAAGGTATTCATGGAGTATTTGGACAAATTTGTAGTTGTATTCATCGATTTACATTTTGGTTTACTCCAAGTCGAAGAAGAACATGTCAACACCGAGATTAATCTCGAGAAGCTCAGTGGAGCATCGCTTGTATGCTAAGTTTAGCAAGTGTGATTTCGAAGAAGGAAGTGGATTTCTTGGTCATGTAATGACAAATGCAGGAGTAGCAGATTGACCCCAAAGAAGGTAAAATCTATATTACATTGGGAAATGTTTCAAGACCGCCACTCGATTCGCAGATTTCTTGGGATTAGCAGGATATTATCGCCGTTTATTGAAGGATTTTCATCAATTGCTAAACCTCTTACGCAATTGTTGAAGAAAGAGAAAAGTTTACCGACCCCAACTTTGTGAAGGAAGTTTTCAAGAATTGAAGAAGGTTTGACTTCAAATTTCAAAGGTCGATTCTCGCCAGATATTCGCAAGGATTTTGATATCTATTGTGATGCTTCGCACAAGGATTAGGATGTGTCCCGATGCAAGAAGGAAGAGTGCCGCCACGCCACAAGGCGCTTAAGACCGCACGAAGAAAATTACCCTACCCATGATCTAGAATTAGCCGTGGTACATGCTTTGAAGATTTGGCGCCATTACCTCATCAGTAATCGCTGTGAGGTATACATGCACTCACAAGAGCTTGAAATATATTTTCACTCACCGATCTCAATATGAGACAGAGGAGATGGCTAGAGCCGATAAAGGATTATAATCTTGGAATCCATTACCATCCCGTAAGGCCAATGTCGCTGCAGATGCTTTGAGTCAGAAGAGTCACCGCAATGCTCGAAGTGAAAGAGCCTTGTTCGTAACTACAAGAAGAATTCAGTGTCAAGCTAGAAGTAGTGTCTCAAGGATTCAGAGTAAACTTGGAAGTGCGTACTACTTTGGAGAAGCAGATTCATGGCTCAAATTAAAGACTCAGAGTTCTCCGACATTAAGAAGAAGATGATGCGAAGGGAAGTTCAAGGACTTCACAAAGGATGATCGAGATATACCGTGGATCAATGGACGATTCTGCTCCAGATATTGATGGATTGAGACAGCTAATTTTGAAGGAGGCCCATGACTCAAAGTATTCGATACACCTGGTAGTACTAAGATGTATCAGATGTTAAGAATAGGTTTTGGTGGCCGAATCTGAAACGAGACGTCGCAAGTTCGTCGCCTTTGTGCGACGGTGTCAAAAGTTAAAGCAAAGCATCGAGGCCAGCAGGTCTGTTGTAACCCTTGAAGATTCCAGAATGGAAGTGGGAAGAAATCGAATGGATTTCATTACGGTTTACCCAAGACTCACTCAAGTTACGATTCGATTTGGGTAATAGTGGATCGCTTGACTAAAGTTGCCCATTTCTTACCAACAAAACCACGACTCAGAGATCGTCTCGCGAGCAGTACATGTCAAAGATTGTCGGTTTGCATGGTGTACCTAAGAAGATAGTGTCGATCGAGGATCTCACCACCTCCCGATTTTGGCAGAGTTTGCACGAAGCCTTAGGGACTCACGAATTTCAAGATTACGATCACCCCTGCATGTATGGATGACCGAAAGGGTTAACCAGATATTGAAGATATGTTGAGAGCTCGTGGTTTAGCAAATGCTACCCGCTGGGATAAGAGCTACCATATGCGTAATTCTCGACAACAACAGCTTATCGCCGCTTTGCAAATGTCACCGCTTGAAGCTTTGTATGGTCGTGCTTGCGTAACCCCGCTGAATCGGTCAAACAAATTAACGCATACTTTTGGTCCGGATATTATTCAAGAAGCGTAAGAGCAAGTGTCCATGATCGAGAGAGACTAAAGATAGCTCACGAGGCAAAAGAGTTATGCCGATAATCGCCGCCGTGATCTCGCCGAGCCGTAAGATTTTGTGTATCTCCGAAGTTACGCCCATCGAGGGTGTGAAAAGGTTCCATGCCAAAGGGAAGCTTGCCCCTCGGATGTTGGTCCGCTCAAGATTTTGGATCGCCGTGGAGAAGTAGCTTATCGCTTGAGCCGCCGCAGCCGCTAGCGGAGTCCATGATGTCTTTCATGTCTCTCGCTTGAAGAAGTGTCTTCGTGTGCCTAAGAACAAGCACCGTTAGAGTCAATTGAACTAAAAGAAGACCTCACCTACAAAGAGCAACCGTCAAGATTCTCGATGTCACGTAACGCCGAACCGTAAGCAAGACGGTTCGCTTTTTGCAAGGTGCAAGGAGTCACCACACGTAGGTGAAGCAACGGGAGCGTGAAGAAGAGTTGAAAGACGAGTTCTCAAACTTTTCTCCAGTTTAGCCTCGAATCTCTGGTCGAGATTCCTTTAAGGGGGAGGTTTGTAACATCCCAATTTTCGTAACCTTAAAAATCATTTGAATAGTTGGTAAGGAGAAAATTCACCATTTGGATTTATTTGCATTTAGTTCAAAAGCTTAAACTTGGACTTTAGTAACAAAACAATTTAATATGAATAATTCCAACATGAACAATAGTCAAAACTATTTTATTTGGATTCTATGATCTTGGATATATTTTCTAGAATTTTCTCGAATTTTTCCAAGATCATTTGCTATTTTCCAATGCTTATTTGAATTTCTCGTATTTTCTTAAAAAGAAAAAGCTAATTTAAATCTCCAAATAGTGTTGGGTCAATCTCTCCGCCTAACTTCCTTTTTTCCGCTGAAGCCTGGCCGTCTGCCTTTTCCTTGGTCGTCCGATCGCGAAGTGACGATCAGATCTCATAGGCCTCCGCCTCCCTCTGCTGCCAGTGGGCCCGCTTTTGTCGAGCCGTCTTCCTCGCCGCTCACAGGACGCTTGCACGCACGAATCGCCATGAGCGGTCAACGCCGAAGCTTCACGCTACGGCGCCTAACCTCCCTGCTTCTCTCGCAGCGCACGACCTCCACGTAGCCACGCCGCCGAGCTCCCGCCCCTATAAAGGCACCCCGGATCGCACCGCCTCCTTTTCCCAAACCCCCAACTCACTCCTCCTCCCGAGCCCTTGAGCCGCCAGAGAAGCTTGAGGACCTAATTCGCCGCCGCTTGTTCGACGAGGAATTGCGCCGCCTGCCGTTGCCTGCCGCCGCCGCCGCCACCGCTGGACTCGCCAGTGTCGCCGCTGGCTGGTGCTCGCCGCCGCCACGGAGGACCCTCTAGCGCCGCCGCCGCCGAGCCTGCACCACACCTCCTCCGCTCCGACTCGCCACGGCCGCCACCTGCCTTTTCGCACCAATGAGCACACCTCGAGATCCCCGTGTTCTCTATCTCCTCAGACCACCCATTTCGCCGGCGAAGCCGCTGCTCATGGGACCCTTGGTTCCGGCGCCGCCGCTCGCCGGCCCACGCTCGGGCCCAGCTCGGCCCCTGCTTGCGTGTCCGCCATGTGGCGCCGCGTCGGCCAGGCAGGCGCCACGTGAGTGCCCACGCGGCGCCTGTGCCAGCGGCCGGATTCAGTGGCTCGGTGGACTTGGTCCACTGTGAGTCGGGTCACTAACATGTGGGTCCCACATGTCGCTTAATTCTTTAATTTTTTAAATTCTCGAAAATCCTTCACGACGCCACCTTGCGCAATAATTAGAATTTCCTTTAGAAAACAATTCGGGAAAATTGTTAAATAATGATTTAGGTTTAAATTTGTAAAATTCATAACTTTTGCATCCAAACTCCAAATTGGGTGTTTCAAATTTCTAGATTCATATAAAATTAAGATCTAGCTAATCAAACCAAAATTATTTAAATTTGATTTTGTTTAAATTTAGAAATTCATTTAAATTTCAAGAGTTAGGTTAAAACTTGTAAAATTCATATCTTTTGAATCCTAACTCCAAATCCATCCATTCAAATTCCTAAATTCGTCTAAAATCTAGATCTATCTACTGGAGCTTTTTATTTATTTTATTGGAGTTATTTGCTTCTGGTTTTCATTTAGTTTGTTTGTTTGTGTCGTTTATGAGTAGACTTCGACGCCGAAGAGTTGAAGAAGAAGGACCTTTCCAAGACCAAGATCAATTCCTAGATCCTTTTCAAGGCAAGCTATGCCCTTGACCATTTTGCTTCCCAGTTTTATAAAAGTATTTTAATTCAAATTATCTGATCTTAATTCAAGTATTTATTTAAAAGCTTTTGGGTGCGAGAGTTAAATCCAAATTGGTATGCCTCCTTGTGTAATTGTTATGCCTTGATTCCTTGTCACCCTAGTTGATAATTAGTTGGTTATCATTGTAGAACCAACGTGGGTTGGTTAGTACGATTAGATCGCTTAGCCATGCCACTAATCATTTGTCATGTAGATTGCTATATAAATTTGACTAAGTGAATATGCAACTATGTGATAAAAGCTGTGTACTATGTGTCTTTGTGGCATGTGTTACACTTAAAACCAATGGGGTGGTAAAAGGATTTGAACTGAGGCAAGTGGTGGGAACTGTGTGAAAGGGTGGACTGTGTGAACTGTGTGGACTATGTGAACTATAATAATCTGTGTGTCTGTGTGATTTGGTTAGCTTGTGGAAGTCTTGCCTTGGTCAATTAAGGACCTCACCATGTGCTCTTTTGAACTGAGCTCCTGTACGACCACATGTCTGTTTTGAGACGGGCCTAGCATAGTAAGATAAGGTATCTGAAATGCTTTGTTATGATTAGTGTTAGCTACACTAATTGTATCCCGTGGGTAAAGTGTACAAACCTCTCGCAGAGTGTAACTTAATCTATTCGAATAGCAGCGTCATGGTCATGGACAATGCTCGGGATTTGACACTAGGGGTAGATTTTCATAAAACTGTAGGGAAGGAGCTATGTGAACAAATCATCTAGCTATGTGAATAACCCGTTAGGGTCAGGTGTGTCTTTGTGAAATAACTTGTTAAAATTATTATTGTCTATTTGTGTTACCTGCCTTTAATCTATTGAATTGTATTCAATTGCAAAAGTTGCATTTATGCAAAAGAGCCATGTAATGCCTTCCTTTGTAAAAAGCCAAAGATATGTATATATTTGCATTTACGTGGTGTGGCTTATAGTACGGTGTGTACTCACGCTTGTTTTGACGAATCAAGCAGAGGAGGAGTCTTCACCAAAGATTTGAGGACGAGTACATCAAGGTGCTCGATCGTGAGGTCTTGATCCCACGGTTGCGTGGCGAATCGATGGGGTGCCACTACCGCTTATGTTTCACGCCGCTTATTTCCTATGTTAGCCCTACGTGGCTCAGTATTTGTAAACTCGACCTTGAGGTCAAAACCATTATTTGTTAATCAAAGTTAACCGTTTATGTTATTATTCGCTTGTATGGAATGATTGTCATCTTTGTTGACACTGTGTGCACTAGCATGATCCTGGGCTAGTGCATTAAACACAGAGGGTCCCGAACCGTAGTTTTGGGTCCCGACAGCATAGTTACGTAACAAGGTAGCATTTTCTGCCCGCCGAAACGGGAAAATGGTTGGCACTGAATTTATGGCCTCAGATCCGAGTAAGAGTTTTGTTGGTCCTTATATGTTAACTATATGTAAAGGGCCCACCTCTTCCCTCATCTTTTTCCTGCCACGGGCCCCCTTTACCAGCCGTAATATTAACTCTTTTCTCTTCTCATATCTTTCATCTTTTTTCTTCTTTCATTTAGCTGATTGATTTTGAGAAACAATTTTGATGCATATACAAATATAATACAACAATATACGGTTTACATTTAAGATAACTAGATTGGTGATCAAAGGGTAAGCTTGCCTTCGTAGTTGTAGAAAAGATCTGTGTCAATGAAATCCAGATCAATTACACCTGCTTGCGTCGGCTTGTCTTCTGCAATTATACAATAGCGCAAAATAATAAATAAATAAATACTTAAGTGTTTTTAGGAGCTATTATGCGTACAGTAGTCAGATGATTTTCCTTTTTAGTAGATTTTAATTTTAATAGCATTTTTCGAATCCCCTATTAAGTTAGCACTCCCTAATTGTGGTTATTCTAGTCTGACGGCTCTAGGATCGAGGTTGCTTAACCTTGCACTTAACGTATGAGAATAAAAATACTAAACGAATCCTGCATGCAACTAAGTATGCTAAATTGTACGTGTGCAATTAAATGCCTAATTGATTTCACGCATATGTTGTTTAATCTAATTATTTTATCTTCCTTAAAAATATTTTCTAACGCTCTAGATAATTAGTCTAATTTAGTGCGGCGATTCATTTTGTTAAATAATCTCGGATTAATTTACATTTTATTAATCCTGCGCTAATTCTCTATCGTCGGCCTACTGTTATGTAAATCGTATGTGACTTATTTAAATACATTGGTCTAAGAATTACCCCGCGCCGATCTTTAATTTTACTAGTGCCCAACTAAATTTGTTACTACTAATCTCATTAGATTTTATTTAATACCACTTTCCCTAATTACCAAATCCTACCTTTAATTCATAATCTTCTTTCACTTAATCCCCTATTTCCTAATTACTTTCTCACCTATTTTCATGCTACGGTCAAACACACCTAGCCACACATAAAGCCTTCCATTGCTTTCTTTATTCTACCCTACCCTCTCTCTTCTCCTGATATTTTCCCAACCGAAGCACACAAGCCCCCATTTCTTCTTGCTTCACCTCACCTCCTTCTCCCTCCACTCTTGGTACCGCCTCTCCTCCCGACTTGGCCGGCGCTGCGCCTGGCAGCCAGCGCCGTCGTGTTCCTCCTCGGCTCCTGCCTCCGGCTACTCCTCTCTGGCCTGCTACGGCCCCTTCGGTTTGTGCCGCGCCCGGCTTCATGGTGCCACCACTAGGCCCCCTGCCGCTCTCCGGTCCCAACTCTCCTCTCCTACTCCGGCTCGGCCATCATGGTCTCCAGCCGTCGGCTCCCAGCATCGCTCGGTTAGGCCTGGCCCTGCACCGCTCGGCTACACCTTCTACCGAGCTCCTCGCCCCACTCCTCCGGGCCAGAGCCTCCGCCCTCCTCCTGCCACCACCACCTTCTGGTGCAGCTCGTCCTCGCCTTCAATGCGCCACCGCTCCACTGGTGTCGCCAGCCCCTATGCCCTCCCTGCCGCTCGGCCTAGCCCGGCCCCGCTGCTGCTTGGCTCGACCCGGTCCCCCCCCCCTTATTTACTTTTCTGTGGATTCAATTTTTGTGCTCGATTTTGATTACATGTTCATGTGGGTTGATGCCTGGTTAATCAACAAGAAGGGTGATGGGGTGATTTGCTTGTGGAATGGTCTCATGAAAGTGATGGCAAAATAAAGAATGGGATGTGGGCTACCTTGATTCGGTAAAGAACCAGTGCTTGATTTTGTCGGTCACTTTCTTGTTTTGGTGAAGCTGGTGGCCAGCTTGAGGTGGCTTGTTCGTCGTCTCCTTCTAGGTTGTGGCCTCCTACCTTGCTCATCCTCCTTTCCTTCAGGGCTCCTTGCTTGGGAAGAAAAGAAATGGTGCTGGTTTTGTGGGAGGCAGTGAGGCGAAGGTGGCTCAAAGAGTGCCGATGGTTTCGTCTTTGTCATGTGGTGGCTTTGGTAGTGCCTTTATAAGGAAAGGGGCGATGGCTTCGTGTGTGGCAGAATGGTAATAGCTTTGTGTGGGAGGCAGTGAGGTGAAAGGTGTAACAGTGTGGTGAAAGGACACTTAATGTGAGGGTGATGGTTTAGGTGAGTCTTGTGGTTTCCATGTGCTGATGGAAATGCTTCCTTGTGCAGATAAAGGCTTCATTGTGTAGTGAGAGGTTGGGTTAGGATATTCTATTTTGTTGTGAATTGAGACAAGGTTTTAATTAGGGGAGGCTTTGACTACATGAAATGTAACAATTTTATTTTTAATCTTTTGTACTGGAAGCTTGTAATTTATATTATGGTCTGATGTAAATAATTTATGTAACTAATTTAGCGATTGCAAAATTGCTTTATTATGCTTGTAAAGAATGTTTGTAAATGACTCTGAGATTAATCGATGATTTATTCTTATGGCAATAATTTATATTTTAAATTTTGTTGATGAACTTTGGATAATACTATCTTATATGAAATTTATTCGGCGATGCGATTAATATTAATCTGTGATTATGCTTTTGTTCGTGTTTAAATTTTTTTATTTACTGCTAATTAGAGATTAGCGTTGCTTTAGATTAGTCCGATTTTTCAGGTTCTCACACACCCCTCTGGACATTTTTTTTGATAAATCTCCCAAATTCACATTTATCATATCGTCCTTTTATACATTTTCAGGAAGATCTATCGCTCTATTTAGTAGTTGTGCGATAATCACACTCAAATATTCCCAAATGATATTGTATATTGTCTAACCTATAATATAATGGCTACAACAATAAGACATCAATTTTTCAAGGAGATATATGCAGCAATTAGGATTTACAACTACCGACTTCCCAGACATAGCAGTTTCATACAAAACATACATGCATGCATTATATAATTTGCAAAACAAAGTACAGTAATTAAATTAATGGGATCAACATGATCAAAGGAGGTTCTTGCCTTGCTTATATTATTCAGAGAGTGAGGTCGCTTGGTCGTCGATAACCTTGCTCGCGAACTCCAGCGTCTATTCGAGAGAACCAAGAACAAAACACAAATGGAGAAATAAATCCAACAGTAAGCAAATCCAAATATTTTTGCGTATTATTACAGAGAATGATTTTATCTGAATTTAGCAACAAGATTCATTCGATTCCGAGTTCGTATGTAAAAGTTATTAATGTTTTATTTTGCTTCGACTTGTTGTTGAATTTGTTACTGTTCTATTGGGAGTACCTTACCATGACTTGCATGGGAGGGCTAGCTCATCTTAATAATTGCTTCTGTAATTATTTTCTATTTATCGAGGAAATTCCATGATTTAGGTGTGTCCTTTTTATAGTGATGACCAAGCTTACTCTAGGTACACCTTTCACTCGAATACATACTAATTAAGGATTATTTTAGTTGATCTCCATTTTAACCTAAACATTAGTGCTACACTAAACTAGTCTTCAGTTTCACCTCTAATTTCACTTGGACTGGCATATATATTAACTAACTTTATGTTTAAGAGCTCTTATAACTCGGCATCATTTCATGTTTTGCTAGTTCTTCTTCAGTTATTATGTGACACTAGGCTTATGGATAATTATCTATTTAGGTGGGTTCTAGGTGTACTATAACTATATTATCAATTTATTCTAAGAGCATACCGATGATTTTTAACTAACCTCTGGTTGCTTACATTATACTGCCATACTTAATTAACCTCCAGTTTGACTAAACCATTACTTTAGCTAGACCCTAACTGATATGGCCTATTCATCATTGCTCTAGTTACCTAAAGTAACTACTAATCACTTAGGTCATCTTTATGAGTTTACTCACTAATTGTCTTAAGTAGAAAGTTAGTTTTAATTGCATTACCTACTAACAGGTTAACTACTTTTACTTACCCCTCCAACAATCCTTTTAGTTAACTACTAAACTAACTATGCTCCTGCTAATCATACTTTGATTGCCTAACTTGTCATCTTATATTACTAACTAATATTTTCATATAATGACATATTGATTTACCTTAATCCACTATCCTCATGACTATTACCATTTGGTATGATTTAAATTTGTATTTACATTAGAGAGGATAAATAGCTTACTGGTTGTTTTTAGTTAACCTCTAATTATCTTGGTCAACCATCTTATTTATTTACTAATCACTTAACCATTTAGCTTACTAACTTGACTGTTTTTTAGATTAGTGTTCTCCTTTAGATCAAACTCTAATAGCTAACTAATTCCACAAAATTTCAATTTACTTTGAAGTGTCAAAGGCTTACTGTTAATTGTAATCATCTTCAATTGTTCTTGTTGTTCAGATGTTCTACACATTGAGAAGAAATTTGCTTATCTAAACTTTTTGAAATCCAGTCAGATCTGAACTCTTAATGCTTTGGAGGCACAATTTAGAATTGAGATGTGTGTTTTGTGCTACAACAATTGAAGTCATGTTGTTTCCTTTCTCTGTTATTCATACTCATCAGAAGTTTACAGTTTGTGTTAGTTTTGGAATTGCTACAGGGCTCCAAGACGGACTGCTACTGAAAAACACAGAATCCGACTCGACTCAAAACCATGATAGACTCTGATCCAAGCAAGCTATACTAGCAAAAGTCTATCAAACTGAACTAACATCGGTATTGCTTAACAAGTTCGTAATCCAATTGAAACCAGAAACTCAAACCAAGGCTAAAATAGAAAACTTTGTAAGTAGTTTCTGAAATCAAAAAGTTTCTGAAAATAGAGAAAATAGATCACTACAATTAGCTTAAGTAAACAATACTAACTTAGCCCTAATTGCTAACTCCCTAACAATCACTCTATACTAACGACCTCATTAAGACCTTAATGATGGTGCTACAGTGTGTCTTCCCCATCGGAACCGGAGTAGAGGAGGTTGTGGTCGGTTTGGAGTGGCGGTTGTCACCGGCGAGTGAGTGGATGCGAGGCGGCGATGATGGCTGAAATGGGACCGGGGAGGAGAGATGAACCGAAGGGCGGTGGTGGCGCACCTTGAGGTGGACGGTGGCGGTTGGGAGGGTGCGAGCAACGACCGGTCGTAGGGGTGAAAAGGGGTTGGCGCACCAGAGGGGAATAAGGTGGAACCAAGGGAAGCATGGGCATGAGGAAGTTGCATGGAACTTACTAGTGTAGTCAGAGGGGGCCGAGGGGACCGGAGTTGGGCCGGTGGCGGTGACCACGGGCGGTGTGGCCGGTTCAACGTGGCGGCGATCCTAGAGAGAGCGAGAGAGCAAGTGAGAGATAGGGAGAGGTAAAGGGAGTTTAGGAGATACTCCCGTGGAGAGGAATTGAAGTAAGGACCACCGGAGAAGATATGGCGGCGGTGGAGGCGGTTGTGGTTGGGACCGGAGAAGAAGAGGTGTGTGCGGCTCCTCGGTGGATGAATCCCGAAATCTCTTGAGCGGTTTGGCTCCTGGGGTGAAGGGACACGGTGTGACGCAGTCGGTGACGGCCAGAGTTCACTGGAGCGGCCGGAACGCTTGGAGGCAGTGCAACGGCTCGGCTCTTGGCATTCGGATCATGGCTCAATTGGAGCTCGGGGAGGAGGAGATGGGTGAAGGATCTCGAGGAGAGGCAAAGAAAGGGTGAGGCGAGCTCGGGCGCTCGACTTAAATAGAGGAAGGCGGAGAGCACGATGGTGGCCGGCGTTGCGCTCGGTTGGCATTGGCATTGACAGGCGATGGGATGGGTGGCAACAGGGGGGTGATGGCGATGTAGAGCAGGGCATGGGCGAGGAGGCAACTGTGACATGGGCAAGATAGAAAACCAGGGGTGAGGTTGGCCAAATCTGGGGGTGTGGTGATGCACTGGTGCAAGCTCACAGCCGCGTGGCCATGGATTTTGCTGGGCAGAGCAGGCATCGTGCAAGATGAAGTCTGGCCGGTGGGGTCCACTGGCCAATGAGGTGAGAGGAAGCTGGGTTTTCCTGATTTTGCAAATAAGCTGAGAGTTTGAGTGAATTTTAAATATAGATGCAGACATCCAAAAAATAATGAAAACTTTAGGAGAGGCTTTTGACACAGTGTAGACCATTGTGAAATTGTTTCAGAATTTTAGGTGCTCGGTATAATTCTCTAAAATTCTTTTAAGGCTCTGTTTGTATGTACTTTTATTATTTATTTTGAGGGAAATTGCAAAACATGTTTTTAATTAATTTTACTATTTTATTACAAGTATAAATTCACCAAGTTTGGATTTTTCATTTATCATATTTTGTTGCAATTTATTTTATTTACCCATTGCTTTGTGCTTTCAAAATTGATGCTTTAGGTTTTGAAAATTCAATAAAACCTTGGATGGAAATCCAGATAAATCAAATAACAATAAAAAGCACCAAAAGTTTTAAAAAGTTCGCATTTCTATCTATTTGAAAACAATCCCAATTTTTGGGATATTACACAGGTGACGAGGGCAAGGAAGCTCACTAGAGTAAATGACGGCGCAGAGCGTGCTCACCGTAGTTGAGAACGACGCTATCGTTCTTGGTGAACCAAGGATCGAGATGCTCTGATTCTTGGTGGGAGGCAAGAATGGCGAGCTGGAGAATTGGTGATGTGCTCAGAGCTTTAAATTCGGCTGAGTTTGGCATGAGAATGGCGACGAGATAATGGTGGGCGCGGCGAGAAAATGAGCACTCTTTCGGGCTTCTCCGCCCATGCGGGAAAAGGCGGTGATAGGAGGGCAGCTAGCATGGGCACGGTGACATACGATGTAGGCAGAAGCGGAGGCAACGGGAGCCGTTGGTGTGCAAAACCGTGGGAGGAGCAGGCGAGCGCGCTAGCGCGCGGAGGCGAGCGTGTGGTGGAAGAAGGACTCTGACAGGTGGGCCTGGTGCGTCAGCGAGAGCGAGAAGCAAAGCACTAGCATGGGCTGGAACGGGCGCGAAGGAGTGGGCCAACGCAGATTTGGCCCAATGGGCGAGCGGAAAATTCAAATGGAGTTTGAAATTTCCACAAAAGGCTGAGACTTTGCCAAATTTTTATACCTATAAAATAGGCTCTAAAATTTATTAAATTTTTTGAGGAGGCTCCTGACACAGTCTAGTTCATTATGTAAAATTTTTAGAATTTTATGTGTTCTGTATGTTTCTCTAAAATTCTTTCAATCTGCCGTTTGCATATAATTTCAATAGTTTCTTTGATGAATAATTTCAAAAACGTGCTCAAATTAAAAAAAATTTCCACATATAAACATGCTTAAATCCTCAATTATTTTTAATATATTTACCTAAATTGTTATTTTTGAGATGTTACAAACTGTACCTATCTTATATACACTCGTACCTATATAAATGAATGAATAGAAGGCCTGCTATTCTGCCGCTTCTCTTCCCAAACTCTTTCAGTTGTCAGTACCAAATAACAATGTTTGTTACGTAAAATTGATATGAACCCTCTGTAGATTGGATTGGAATCGAATGCATACTCTGTCATCAACATAATTAACTACACGTGTAAGCAGGCATTGGTAAATAAAAAAATCTAAGCTTATATTGTCCGAAATAGAAAGAACTTACATCATCTGAAAAAAAAAACTCCCTCCGGGACTAAATATGAGTCGTCCTAATGCAAGTGGTATTTTTTTGAAACTTTGACAACTCATATGTGTAAAAATATATAGATGAACCACATGAAAACTATGATCATTATATTTTTCTTGAAATAGTTATATAATATATAACTTTTACTATTTCTACTAGTATATTATTATAAAATTATAATATAAGCCTTGCATTTTACTGTGAAAGGTCATTTCTTTTAATAGACATCTCAAAATACATGCAGTCTCTACAGTAGTTAATTAAGCAGTGTTTTGCATGTTTTTAAATTTGTATTTTTACACTTATAGTTATGTTAATTAATGTGATCAATTAGCTTATTTCAAGCAATAACAAAATAATTTAACTACATTTAGTCGAAATTTGCTACAACCAACTCGATTCCAAATCAGAGGCGGATCCAAGTGTAGTGAGCAGGGCCATGTAACCCCGACGATCTTATACACAATCCATGTATACAAGAGGTTACTTCCACTACTACACAAAAGTTCATCACAGACGGTTCGAAACTGTCATCATAGACGGTTTTCGAACCGTCTAAGTTTGTATGTCTGTGATAACAGCGGTTATCACAGACAATTTTTGAGCCGTCTGCGATAGGACACAACACAGATGGTTTTTGGTGGAAACCGTCTGTGAAGGGCTACTATCACAGACGGTTTCTATCAAGAACCGTCTGTGATATGCAGGATATCACAGACGGTTCTATTTCCAAACCATCTTTGATATGTCAGATATCACAGACGGTTAGCAAATAGAACAGTCTGTGATATCCTACATATCACAGACGGTTCTTGGTGGAAACCGTCTGTGATAGTATCCCTTCACAGACGTTTCCTGGTGGAAACCGTCTGTGATAGAGTCCTTCACAGACGGTTTATACAAAAAAAAACCGTCTTTGATAGTTCATCATACAAATCTAAATTTTTTCTGATTTTTGGCTAGCCTCAGAAATTGCTAGCTATGCCCTCTAAAAATAAGCAAGCAGAAAACAGGTAGATGATAGATGAATCAATTGTTGACAACTCAAAGTGATCATTTACAACTCAAAATCAATTACGAAAGAATATGTTCAAGTATTATCGCTAGAGTTACAATTGAATTACAACTACTCAAAGTGAATTACAATTGAATCAATTGTTTGAAGCTCGTTCAGCGGTGTCGACGGCGTGAAACTCTCTGTTGGCGTTAACGATGTTCGTCTTGATGAAGCCGCAGAGCGCTCCTCGAACCTCTACGATCTCGGTCATAGTGAATGAATCTAAATCAAGTATCATGCCCTATCGCTAGTAGGAGTAAAGTAGTAAGAATATATAGTTAAATTTATAATTAGGAAATAATTATTGCGAGATTGACAAACCTTTGGATCATTCGTCTTAGCACTCATGATTTGTTGCATATGACGGCAAACGTAGAATGCACATAGGTGATCTTGTTTTTACTGGTGGCACTGCAAAAATAGAATTACATATATAGGTATAGTCAGTTCGAGAGACATTATTACAAAGTGTGATATAGGATTATTGTGTTGTAGTTCGTACCGAAAATCGCTTCCTGTGTTGCAGTTTTGCACTCAACCCCTTGTATGACCCTCCCTCGGCAACATAGGCGCTGAACGATCTACATGATTCCAAAAAGTTATCCTCGGCCATTTCAAACGAAGGAAGACTACAATAGAGTTATGTATGGAGTTAATGTGCATACCTGTCGAGTATTCCTTCCACAAGGGTGAAGTCGTGGGTTTTGCTGAGTAGGAAATCAAGGTATATTACCTTGCTCCTCTTTGGTACAATGACTCAAAGGATCCAGTGGAACCTACTCATGTATGTCTCTATAGCCATTAAACCTAAGTTCGTGCTGTGTATAAAGTACAAAAGAAATTTGTATAGCAAGTCGTGAAGCATTTACTTCTGGTTGTAGGGCACTAGTATGTAGTCCTTGTTGTCCTGAGCAAGCAATCCCGTCATTATGTATTTCACGACGTAGGATGCGTCTTCGAGGATGGTTTACTCAGAGACCACATGTGGGTCGAGGAAACCCACTAGTTCTCGCCATCCCCAGGCATTTTACATCATGTATCTATACATAAGCAATGAGTTGTGATATTTATCAGTATTACACGAATGTAGAACTTGATTGCACACACTTACAGTGTCCAGCATCGTAGAAGCGAGGCGTCGAGGGCATCGAGGTTGAATAGGTCAAATAAGTCATTGAAGCCCATGACGAATTGGCCCAGCTCGTGGAAGAAATGCTCCTTCGTGCATCTGACGGTGATTCCAGTATTGCACCCCTTCTCTTTGGTCTTCTGCATGTACCAGGCAAGCAAAGCCTAACAACCTATTCCAGCATGGGATAATACTGTGTTGGGGCACAACGGACTTCCGAGGGAGTATTTCCCGAGCTTGGGAGGCACCTTAATGTTCTTCGATTTCGATTTGCCTGAACAACTTGCCCGCTACGCGTCTTCCTGTGAGACGACTTAGGAACCGATACGACGGTACGCTTTTCTTGTTCTTCGGCGTCTTCTCCACGGGAACCGATGAGGTGGCCTTCTGAAGCGAAGGTTGAGGTGGAGTCATCGAGGGTCCCGTTGGAGAGGAATGGTCGTGTCGAGATTGCAGCACTGCAGGGTTCAGGGCGATGTTCTTCTTGGGCCACTGGATAAAAGTGTGTATGGCATCCTCTAGTGTTCTGATGTCTTCATTGTGACGAATCTCCAACGGGACAGCCATGAAATTGTCATGTATCATATCCACCTGGACCCTGGCATAACCCTGCGCCAGCTAGGCATCGTGCTGCACTATCCCTTCCTAGCATGGATACGCCATCCCCCGCCCAGCCTCAGTAGAAATAGACCCAACCATTCTCACTGGGAGCTTGCAGGGCGTCGGCTCCTACAAAACGATACACAGTTAGCTAAAGCATTCTATATATCTATCTTTGGAGTATTCCAGAGATGTACATTACCTTGATGTCGTCAATAGGTAATTGGACGTCATCGTGTTCAGAATTATACGTGGACATGATGCTACTCTGATGTTGATGAGTACTGGCTCCCAAAATAACGAGGGCAGCTTGCGACTGGTTGAGGAGTTGATTCATTTGATCCTGCAATCTTGTTATCTGTCCTTGAAATTTTGCAGCAAGCATCTGTACCAATCAGTCCTCGTGCTCGGATTTGGAGCTCTTCCTACTCCTATACGTGTCGGAGTAGCCTCGGAATCTATCCCTCCAAGGTACGTAAACCCCAAAGCCTCACGTGCGACCTGGGTGCTCCTTGTTTTCTAGGGCCGTAGATAGTATATCCTTCTCCTTGTCTACTTAGAAGGAGCCTTGGGAAGATTTGGTAGCCAATGCATGCTGCAAGAGGTCATCATGTTATTATAGACACTATGAAGTTATGGACTTATTAACAACCAGGTAGTTCGACATACTTACCAACATTGGGACACTGCCTCATCTGCTGGGTTTGCGAAAGAGATGTCGCCCAAAGACGTGACTTTTGCCCTCGCGAGTAACCAGGTTCGATCGCGCTCGTCTATGATCTCAACAAATGGTCGGGTTGCGTTCTCGTCCTTCGCCGCCCATTCCGTGGATTTACCCGCGTACCCAGCGGTGCCGAGTTTGTGGGGTGAGTGTTTTGTGCCTAGAGAGCTTTGTGCGCCGCACTTTGCTCCTGAAATTCGACCGTTGTCTTCATCCGCACAAAGTCGTCCCATATATCCCGCGACAAGAATTGATACTTCGTGAAGGGCGTCCGACCCGTGTTCACGTACTTCGTGACAAGCGTGCTCTTGAAGGTCCTCCACGCGTGCCCCATCGCGAGCAACACCTACCGTTCCACACGTGCCTGGTCCACTTCTAGGATATTGAACGTGCCTGAAATTTCAGTCCACAGTTGGCCTCTCTCTACATCCGTAGAGAATTCCAGCTTGGTGTGGTGATGGGGACCCGTTCCCTTCCAAGTATCCCGAAGATTGTCCGGAATCTCATCGCTACTTTCTTGGGACTCAGAGGGACCCCAGCGGCACTGACCTCTATGATGGTCAGTCGGCCCGCAAGCAATTTCAATATTCCTCTGCCATCTCGCTTGCCCAAAAAAAATACATAATTGCACATGTGAAGAGTTCTAGACAGATATATAATTGCACATGTCAAGGCATAAACATCGTTAAAACATACTGGGCACACAATCAAGAGAATAGATAAAAACACTAAATATACACTTGCCCAAAAGAAATATTTTTGTAGGCACAGATCAGTCATACTACTAAAGGATTGTTGCAAGCATTTAAATGACCACATCAACATATACATATGAAGTATCTCCATGTCATTTAAAATGAATAATATGCTCAACATATACCACATGCATATTAAAGAACTCAGCATAAAGCTTAGAGTATTGATGTTAAAGAGTGCTCTCAGTATGCTGGATGCAAAGGATTTAACCTTTGCAATCTTAGTACATCAGTCAATATATCTTCGCTAATCAAATTTGACAATTATCAAACAGATCTTGAGCTGAACCTAAAACTTTCCTATTGAACGTCAAATTTATCTCACAGTAGCAAAATAAACTTTCAGTTCACAAATTATCAAAGAATATCAGAGTGAATATATCCACTGAGACAACAGAAGGCAATCTGTTATGAAAAACAGAACAGAGCAATGATATCAAGATAATCACAATATCATTTGAGCAATAAGCCTTATCCACAGATTGAGAATAACTATGTGAGTATCTCACAAAGATCAACTAGCTCATACAAGGATAATCTGAACTATGCAGAACTGACAACCAAAAGGAATAAAGCTATAGATTAAACCTAACAACAGAAAGCAATAGTTTTAGCTCAAGATCATTTCCAATTATCGAATTGATTTCAGATTTGACATTCATCACAGAGCTGATCAATCGAGCCCACAGAACCACTTTGCTATCTCTCAGTGCACAATCAAATACAGAATTTGAAGCCAATTCAGCACATAAGTATATAGCCAAAGTGAAGCACAAACGTAATATAGGAATACTCACAGAGAGGATGCCGCACAAGAACCTCAAACAAGTGCTCCGGCCGAAGCACTAATTAGAGCACCACAAGTTCTTACCAGAGAGCACACCGAGAAACCACTCTCAACCAACGCACATCCAATGGCACCTCAAACCCTCAAGGAGAATCTGGGCACCAGAAGATGAGGAGATGCGCAAGGAGAAGGAATCCGGCCTCAAAACCAACAGAAAACGAGACAAGCACGGTAGCGCCGGAGCTCTAGGAGATCAACTTCGATCACGAATCGAACTCGAGACAGAAGAACCAACAAATCCGGTCGGGCGGCGAGGCAACCTGAGCTGGCGGAGGAGGCTTTAGGCACAGCGGCGTCGAGGTGGGGAGGCGAACGGGCGACTGAGTAAGGCGCTGGGGTGGGAAATGACAAGTCCTTGGTGCAAACATTAGCGGGGTACCCTTCTAATAGAGGGATTCACAGACGGTTCTATAATAGAACTGTCACTGATATGTGCCCTATCACAGATGGCTCTATAATAGAACCGTCTGTGATAGGGTGCATATCACAGACGGCTCTATAATAGAACTGTCTGTGATAGGGCACATATCACAGACGGCTCTATAATAGAACCGTCTGTGATATGGACATTTCACAGACGGCTGTATTATGGAACCGGTCTATGATTGAGTATCACAGACGGTTTTGTAATAGAACTGTCTGTGATCTATCGCATGTACCTGGTTCCAATTTCATTTGACTTCAAATATGCTACTGTGTGATAGAGCACATGAACCCCATAATTCATTTGACTTCAAAAATTCATATCTAATTCAACTCAACTCCAAATCAAGTGAAACCAATTTTGATATTCCACATTACATCAAAATAAGAGGTTTCAAGTCCATAACACATGACAATTCCACATTGACATCAAAATAAGAGGTTACAAGTCCATAACACATGACAATTTTACATTGACATCAAAATAAGAATTACAAGTCCATAACACATGGTAAGTCCACATTGACAATCACTACTACAGGAACCGACATCACAGACGGTTCGGAACCATCATCACAGACGGTTTCCGAACCGTCTATGTTTGTTGGTCTGCGATAACAGGATATTATCACGCAGGCGGTACAAAACCGCTCGTGATACGAATATCACGAGCGGTTTTATTAAAAACCGTCGTGAAGTCAAGTATCACGAGCGGTTTGAACAGTAAAACCGTGCGTGATATGAGAATATCACGCAGCGGTTCTAAATAAAACCGCTCGTGATAGGAGAATATCACGAGCGGTTCTAAATAAAAATCGTTTGTGATTTTCGAATATCACAGACGGCTTTTGTGTAGAACCGCTCGTGATATTCTCCTATCACGACGGCTTTTTGTAGAACCGTCGTGATATTCTCGCTATCACGTATGGTTTGCGATCGAAACCGCTCAGTGATACTTGCCTTCGCTGCACGGTTTTAACACAAAACCGTCTTTGATAGCTCGCACTTCGCCCACAATTTGTTGTTTTCTGGCTAGCCTCGTGAATTGCTAGCCATGCCCTCTCGAAAACAAGCTTTCACGTAAATGTATTCAAGCATTCACGTAAACAGATTCAAGGAGCCATGACAACTCAAAGTGATCATTACTCAAAATAAACTACAAAAGATCCGATTTGTTCAAGTATTGTCGCTATAGTTACAACTAGATTACAATTGTTTGCGTTGAGAGGTTTTAGTGGGTGATGCTCGGGTCATGACAGAGTGAAACTCTCGTTGTCGTTAATGATTTCTGTGTTGATAAAGGCGCAGAGCTTCCTCGAATGTCCTTGATCTCTTCCACAACGAGTGAATCACATTGTAAATTCAAGGCATGCCGCTAGCAAGAGTAAAGTGGTAAGATATATATATTTAAATTTATAATTAGGAAATAATTATTTCGAGATTGACAAACCTCGTGATCCTTCTTCCTAGTCAGAAGGATTAGTCGCATATGATAGCGCACGAGATTGCACATAACTCATCATCTTTTTGTCAAGTGCCCGCAAAAATAGAATTACATATATAGGTATAGTCGATTCGAGACGCTGTTATTATGAAGTATGATATAGGATTATAGTGTTGTAGCTGCGTGCAGAAAATCCATCCTGTGTGTTAGTTAGGCGCTCTTTCCATTGTATATTCCTTTGTTGGCAACATAATTGATGAACGACCTACATGATTCAAAAGGTTATCCTCGCCATTTCAAACGAATGAAGACTACAATAGAGTTATGTAAGGAGGAAATGAGCATACCTCTCGAGTATTCCTCTTAGAGTGTCAAGTCATGCTTGTTGCGGTTTAGGGAATCAAGGTATATCACATGGTTCCTCTTGGGTATAATAACTAAAAGGATCCAAATGGTACCTACTCATGTATGTCGCTATAGTCATTAAACCTAAGTTAGTCTTTGCAGATAAAGTACAAATGAAATTTGTATAGCAAGTAGTGACACTTACCCACGGTTGTAGGGCACCACTATGTACTTCATGTTAAATCCGACGAAGCAATGACCTTGTTATGTATTTCTATTTAAGGATGAGTCTTGTTGGATGGTTTGCAACGATACCACATGTGGGTCGAGGAAACCCAACGGTTCTTTCCATTCCGGACATTTTTCAAAGATGTATCTATACATAAGCAATGAGTTGTGATATTTATTGGTATTACATGAATGTAGAACTTGATTGTATGCGACTTACGTTGTCCAACATCGTAGAAGCGAGACGCCGAGGCCAACGAGGTTGAATAGTTGAAATAAGTCATTGAAGCCCGACGAAGTACCTCGTCCGTTGAAGAAATGCTTGTCCTCAGATTCGACGGTGATTCCGAAGATCGCACCCTTCTTTTGGGTCTTCGCCATACCGGGCATGCAAAGCGACAAGCATATCGGCGTGTAGACATATTGACGGAGCACAATGGTTTTCCGATGATGTAGTTCCGGTATCGCGGACTTCCGGACTTGGGAGGCGCTTAACGTTTGTGGATTTCGATTTGGCCTTAACGATTGGCGGCGTCTTCTTGTGAGACGACTTCGGGAACGGATCTGACGGCACGCTTTTGCTGTTTCCGGCGTCTTCTCCACGGAATCGAAGAGGTGGCCTTATGAGGCTAAACATGAGGTGGAGTCATCAAGGGTCCGTTGGAGAGGAATGGTCGTGTCCAGATCGCAGACCTTCTTTGGGTCGAGCGATGTCCTTCTTGGGCCATCGATAAAAGAGAGGACGGCGTCCCCTAGTGTTGTGATCTCTTCGTTCGGCAAATCTTGTGGGACGGCTCGGAAATTGACATGTACCATATCCACTGGACCTGGCGTAACGTGCGCGCCACCGCACCGTGTCAAGACCGCTTCTTCCTCGTATGGATACACCATCCCTCGCTGACCTCAATACAAAGGACCCATCCATCCTCACTTGGAGCTTACAGGTCGGCTCCTACAAAACGATCGCAATTAGCTAAGGCGCCCTATAGGTCTATCTTTGGTGAAGTCCATAGATGTACGTTACCTTGATGTCGTCTATCGATAATCGGACGTCGTCATGTTCACAATTATCTTGACGCGACGCCTTCTCCGACGTCGAGGAGGATCGCCTCCAATTAGCGGGGCGACTGCGACCGCGGCTCATGAGTATATCCATTTGACTCATAATCTTGCCATCTCTACTTGAAATTGGTTAGTAATCATCTGTACTAACCGGTTGTCGGGTCGGCCTTGGATCTCTTCCTAGTCCTATACGTGCGAGAGTCGTCCGCGAATCCATGACTCCAAGGCACGTTAACCCCAAAGCTCGCGTGCGACTCCGGTGCTCCTTGTTTCCCAAGGTCGTAGATAGTATATCATTCTCCTCGCTGCATGGAAGGAGCCTTGGGAAGCTTGGGCGATCAAGTCACGCCGCAAGAGGTCATCATGTTATTATAGGCACTATGAAGTGATGGACTTATTAACAACTTAGTAGTTCGACATATTTACCACACGTTGGGACACTTCACGTCTGCCGGGTTTGTGAAGGAGATCTGCTCAAGACGAGACTTGTGCCCTCGCTTTTAACCAATTTTAGGGAACGCAGGGTCTACGTGACCTCAGAAACAGGTTCTCCTTCTCCGCCACCCATTCCTCAGATTTACCCGCGTACCAGTGGTGCCGAGTCTGTCTTGGTGAGTGTTTCGATGTCCGAGAGCTTTGTGCGCCGCACTTTGCTCCTTAAATTCGCCGTCGTTTTCATAGCCACAAAGGTGTCCCATGCTTCCGCGCCAAGAATTTGTACTACGAAGGCGTTTGACCCGTGTTCACGTGCCGTGACAAGAATGCTCTTGAAGGTCCTCCACGATTTACCCATCGTGAGCATCGCCGTCCGTCGACGCGCGTGCCACATGTGCTACCGAATAGTGAACTTCTCTGAAAGTTACTGTCCACGCAGCGCCTTCGCTTCTTTTCGTCGAGTCCTTCCACGTTGGTGTGGTGATGAGGACCCGTTCCTTGCAAGTATCCCGCAGATGGTCCGGAATCTCGCCACGATCTCTTAGGACTCGAGAGGGACCCCAAAGTCATCGACCTCCGTGATGACCATCGGCCAGAGGCATTTTCGATTGTCCTCTGCCATCTCGCTTCGTGTCATTATCGCCGACGCGGTGGCGGCCTCGTCGCCGCCTCTTCCATCTCATGGCGTCGGTGTCGGCGGCCTTGTCGGCGCCTCTTCCATCTCATGGCGTCGGTGCGGAAGACGATGTCTCTGCCATCTCGCTTACTTGCTATCTATATAAGTTACATATGCAATAAAATGGATTGCAAGTGTCCCAAATTAACATATACATTTAAAATTAATAATATGCTCAACATGTGCAATATTAGCAAATAATCATAAATAATTCCGGCATAAATATGAAACAATTAATCTCGGGAAGAAGTACAGAGGTTGACTATAGAGATCAAGATGGCAAATGAAAAGTTGAATGAGCTCATACAGAGTACTAACATTCCTTAATCCACTAGCTTTCTAATGAAGCCTACTTCATCGAGGCCCGACACCTTTGGAGTGTGCCATTTGTTTCATGCCGTGGAGGACGGCATGAAACAAAGGCACACTCAAGTGTGTCAGATCGACGAAGGAAATGCTAAGCAAAGGTTTAATCTCAGAGGGCTCGCCGCCTCCTCGCTCCTATTATGTGCTCTCGAAGGAGAGTAGCTAAAGAACAAGTCTTTGCCATCTCAATCCTATTGTCTATACTCTTCATCGACCACGACACCGAGTGTACCATATGCTTCTTGCCTTGGAGGATTGGCAAGAAGTAAAGGTACACTCAAGTGTGTCAGATCGACTTAAGAAAATGCTAAACAAAGGTTTAATGCTTCATGTACGTAAGACTAGCCTTTAATGAAGACATAGAACTAGAATCAAGTAAAATGATCGGCGAAGGAAATGCTAAGCAAAGGTTTAATCCCAACATAGAAACAAAATAGAATCAAGTAAAACTTTCTTTTTGGATTGTTGTAAAAATGCGATTTTAGCAAAATTTCAAAATTAATCCCAACAAAATTAATTAGCATTAAAGCATAATTTCTAAAGAATTTAACACTCCTTAATCCACCAGCTTCTCTAAGGAAATGCAAGGAATCACAGACGGCTCTTAATAAGAACCGTCTCGATTAAATTCTCACCAATAAAAGGTCTAGAGATTAACAAAGGCAGACACTATTCCAACATATTGATTGATGATATTATGTGCTCTCGGAAGGAGAGTAGCTAAAGAACAAGTCTTTGCCATCTCAATCCTATTGTCTATACTCTTCATTAAATGAATATGATAATATAAATTCAAACTATGAGCTCTAAACAATACTTTGCTTAGCGTCAAACGATCTCAATCGTTAAGCTAAAACAGATTAAACTTCGATCAAACAGAGGTTGACTACGAGAGATCAAGATGGCAAATGAAAAATTGAATGAGCTCATCTGAGACTACTAGAAGAATCACAAACTAGTCATTAGATTACCAACTAAAACTCAATACTCTCAATGTAATCGAACATGAAGAATCGTAATAACTAGCTTTCAAGCTAAAGTAACCAATTAACAAGACATCATATTGATAGTAGCAAGTAATACAATAGAGCTCAAGTATGAACTAACTATCACATTCAATCTCAAAGATAAGACGAGTTCATCACGAGCATGTCAACAAAGCCCATCGATCAATTTGCAAATGTAACGATGAGCTCAACCGAAAGTAACCAATTAACAGAGATCATATTGACGGTAGCAAGTAATACAATAGAGCTCAAGTATGAACTAACTATCACATTCAATCTCAAGATAAGACATAGTTCATCACAGAGCATGTCAACAAAGCCCATCGATCAACAAAGCCGAATCGCCACAGAGGAGCAATACTCACAGAGAGGATGCCGCACAAGAACTCACGGTGCAAGGAGGAGGCCGACACGGGAGGAGGACGGGCGGGGAGAAGGCGGTCTGAGAGGAGGAGGACGGGCGGGAGAAGGCCGGCAGAGGAGGAGGCCCACACGGGAGGAGGACGGCGGCCGAGGTCTGGGAGGCGGCGACGGGGCTTCTGACGAGGAGGTGAACAGGCGCCGTGGTCGGGGCGGCACCGAGGTCGGCGCCGAGGGTCGGGGGCGGCACCGAGGTTGAAGGCGCCGAGGTCGGGGCGCCGAGGTTGGGGCGTGGCACCGAGGTGGGCGGCGCGCCGAGGTCTGGGCGGCAAGGCCGAGGTCGAGGTCGGTGAACTACCTGGTGAGCCCTAAACCCTAGAGGAGGCGAACGAGCGCGAGAGCCTAAGGGGCGGGAGAGGAAGTGACAAGTGAGAGCAAAACCCTAGCGCTTCGCCTTATAAAAAGTATATCACAGACGGTTTATAACGAGAACCGCTGCAGGATATATATCCTGCAGACGGTTCTATAAAAGAACTGCAGGATAATCCTGACGGTTTTTAACTACAACCGCTCAGGATAATCCTGACGGTTTTAACTAGAACCGCTCAGGATTCTTTTTTCCTGACGGTTATACAACGGAACCGCCTGTGATAACTCTCTTCATTTTCCGCGTGTCTCTTCGTCTTCATTTTCTGCGTGTGTCTCTTAGTCTCACGATCACACGGCGCGGCTTCATCTCTTCATTTTCCAACGCGCTCTGACTCCCCAAATATCTCTTCGTCTCCGTTAAAACTTTAGATGAAATTGTTCTATATATAGATGTGTCCCTTCTACAATGTATTTCACACAACCTCCTTGATCCCCTTTCTCCAAAAAAATGTAAATGCCTCCTCTTACTTCAGCCACGCATCTGCGCACCTCTCTCATTTGACGTTGAGTCGTCTTCTTGAAGAACACTATTTCAACAATGTCTTCACTCCTCTGTCAGAGAATTTGCGGAGTGGGTGGCGGCCACCTTCCGCCGTCTTGACATTCTCCTCCGCCGTGTCTTCGGGTGATCTCCCACTTTCGGCGAGTTTACCGTGTCGTCGGCGTGGTCCTCCAAAACGGTTGCACGTCTCGGGAGGCTTGTCGTCACTTGGACTGCTTAATCAAGGCAGTAGGCGATCGATTCGACCAGGCCGAGACCCCTCAAGCAAGAGAAGAGAGCCTATGGGCTCTCTTCGACTTGATTCAACAATCGAGGGTCTTGGGACACACTCGAGCAAGCGTCGTGAGTGGGCGTATTCGAGATTCGTTCGATCTTAAACCGTCCGCCTCGGCGCCGCCTCTGAAGTATTGAAGGCGGAGATAGCAGCCTACCTCCACCACTAGATAGGTTTCTAGTTTTTAATCTTTTTGTAAGCTACTGGCCACGTTGTTTGGCTATATATATGAAAATTCCAAAATTAAAAAAAAAGTTTGGAGGAGAAGTTACTATATCTATTTGCCCATAGTAAGAGCTAGATCCTCATCCCATCGATCATGAAGTGTGGAGGTATGTTGATCAGGGAGCGGCGGCAGGCGGCCGAGTTGCTCTCTCGCGGCGAGGGCGAGAGGCAAAGATCCATCGCAAGCGATGGCGAGAGGCGGCGTCGACCACCGTGGCAAGGCGGTGGGACCGAGCCTTGATGCGGCGAGAGGATATCACGAGCGGTTCTTAATAAGAACCGCTCAGTGATAACAAAATATCACGCGAAGGTTCTAAATAAGAACCGCTCAGGATACTACATGCAGCGGTTGTAACGTAAAACCGCTCGTGATTAGGGATTATCATGCAGCGGTTTGTGAATAGAACAAATCAGGATACTTCCTGCATTTGTTCTATTTTCAACCGTCGTGATAGTGACTATCATGAGCGGTTCTAAAAATACCGCCTGTGATAGTTGTTCCACGCCACCGGGTTGAGGACGAGTGACCAACACGACGCGATTCCAAAGGAACCGAATGCTCGTGATGAAAGCGTCTACTATAGCCTGTTTTGTAGTAGTGAATGGAATAAATTCTCAATTAAAATATAGCCCATCATGATGATCGACGCACATATAGCTAGCTTCCTCACTGGGTTCTTCCTCGAGCTTGATGTCGTCTCCGAAATGAGGCAATTCGTCAAATTGATTGTACTCTTCCTCATCCACGACATTCTCAACTCCGACAATCCTTATTTTTCCATGAAGAACTACGTGGTGGTTCTTATTTGTTGGGTCCGTTACATAAAAAACTTGAACAACTTGCTTAGCAAGTATGAATGGTTCATCCTTGTATCGACACGTTTGAGATCCACATGGTGACATTTGTGCTTGTCGACCCTTCACACCTTGCGTGAAGTTTAACCCAATGGCATCAAACTAGGAATCTTAAAAAGTACGTAGTCGAGCTCCCAAATCTCCTCTGTGAACCCATAGTATGATTTCAACCCACATGGCTTGGCAGTATTGAACTGCTCGTAAAATGCATCTATCACGGATATCATTGCTTTTGTTTCTGGTTTGTGCTCTTTCCATCTGTTGTTGTATAAAATATGTACCCATTTATGTCGTATCCTTGCCATGCCACAATTGTAAACGTTGGCCCTTCTGCCAACCATAGCAGCGTAGCATCACTTGATGACCTCCTAGTAAATCGCACCTTTAACCATTCGTTGAACCGACGGTTGTGCTCTCTCGTGATCCAAACCTCCGACCGGTCTGGATTTTGTTGGCGTACCATGTCTTTGTGCTTGTTGATTTACGGGGACAATTGGGTCATGTGTTGCAAGACCGTGAAATGGGCTTGAGCGTACGTATCCAGATCAGGAGTGATTGATTTCCTTCTGATGGTCCTGATACCCTCCAGTCTCCCCTCATGACGAGATAGAGGCACACCTATCGGTTCCACCTGAGCCATGTAGTCGACGCAGAACTCGATGACCTCTTCGATTGAATAACCTTCGATGATGCTGCCCTCCGGTCGAGATCGATTTCGTACGTAGGACTTGATAATTCACATGTACCTCTCGAACGGGTACATATGATGTAGGAACACAGGGCCACATATCTTTATCTCTGTCACAAGGTGAACAGTGAGATGGACCATGATATCAAAAAATGATGGAGGGAAATATATCTCAAGATGACATAGAGTTGTTACCACCTCAGTCTGCAGAGCATCTAGTCCTTGGGGATCGATGACCTTCTGAGCAATTGAGTTAAAGAGATAACACAGCCTCAAGATTGCCACTCGGATCTTGTTCGGCAAGATAGTCCTAATTGCAACAGGAAGCATTTGTATCATCAACACATGATAATCATGAGACTTCATACTAATTAATTTCAAATCTTCCATAGAAACAAGTTTCTTAATGTTAACGAAGTAACCAGATGGAACTTTCACACCATGCAAGCTCTGGCACAGTTCATTTCTCTCGGCCTTGGACAGAGTGTAGCAAGCTGGGGGAAGGTACATTCGTCCTTTATCAGTCTCTTTCGGTGCTAACTCAGTCCTTATGTTCATATCAACCAAATCACGCCGTGTGTTAACACCATCCTTTGTTTTGCCACTAATGTTAAGAGACCAATCAAACTGTCACATACATTCTTCTCCACGTGCATGACGTCGATGCAGTGGTGAACTTCTAAGTGCTTCCAATAAGGCAAGTCCCAAAAAATTGACCGCTTCTTTCAAAAGTTATTCTGACGGGTTCTTAATTTACGTCTCTTCCTAGGCACAACATTAATATCCTTAACCATATCATAGACCTCTTTCCCTCTAAAATCCCTTGGAGATAAACCGTCCTCCTTATTTCTATCGAATTATTTCTTCATCTTGCGGTATGGGTGAATCCTAAGAAGGAACCTACGATGATGCATATACACAGTTTTGTGCGAGTTGTTCAGCCATACACTCTCCGTACCATCTAAGCAGTGCGGACAGGTTTTAACTCCTTTTGTGCTGAAGCCCGACAGGTTACCAAGGGCAAGAAAATCATTGATGGTGTAGAACAACATGGTGCGTAAAGTGAAGTTCTCTCGTTTGTACGCATTCTATACTTGTACCCCTTCGTTCCACAGTGTCACAAGATCTTCTAGCAATGGTGCTAAGTATACATTAATATCATTCCCAGGTTGCTTCGGCCCTTGGATAAGTAGTGACATCAAAATGTACTTCCGCTTCATACACAACCAAGGAGGAATGTTGTATATACATAGATTTGGGCGGGTGCTATGTTGGTCGCTCATATTCTGAAAGGATTTATTCCATTTGTACTCAACCCTAACCTTATGTTCTCTGTTCGCACCGAACTCTTGAGCCCGATCGAAGTTTCTCCTTTGGCGAATCAGCTGAGGTGTCTTAGCTTTCCATCTTTCTTACGCTCCTCTGAAAGTGCCACGACAATCTTTGGGTTCGCAAATCGCGCTTCAAGCGTGGGGTCCTGTTGAGATACCACAACATCTTAGCGAGAGGTCATTGCTTCACCTTAGCAGATTTTTTATGCTTGTATCGGGATGCTTTACACACGGGACATACATGCATATCTGCATACTCTTTATCTTAGAGGATACAATCGTTCGGACATACATGCATTCTTTCTACTTCCATTCCCAATGGACAAAGAACCTTCTTTGCTTGGTAGATGGTGTTGGGCAACACGTTTCTCTCTGGAAGGATGTCCGCTAGGAGACCTAACAATGCCGTGAAACTCTTGTCGGACCAACCATTGCTTGCCTTCAATTTCAGCAGTTCAAGCACGGTTGACAACCTTGTGTATTCCGACTTGCAGCTAGGGAACAAAGGTCTCACCAAGTCCTCCATTAAGCCCTCAGATCTACAAAACTCTCTCTCACTGTAGTTCTCTTCTGCATCGCGTAGCATCTGATCCAGATTGTCATCTTGCAACCTATCGTCATCAAAAGCACAATCCACATCCGGCATATCATTGACTTCCTAGGCGATGTCATCATTATTAACTTTCTGTATAATCTGCTCTTCACCATGACTGGTCCAACATGTATACCCTTTTTTGAAACCCTTTCGAAACAAGTGCAGTTCGATCTGCACCGGGTTATTAACACTACTACATAAAAAAGGCTAATATTGGACGCCTCATCACAGACGGTTGCCCAAAACCATCTGTATTACATGCAATCACAAATGGTTTTGGTTTTGCTACCGTCTGTGTTACTAGTTGTGCTAAAAACCATATGTGAAGAGGTAATATCACAGACGGTTCATGTTGAAAACCGTCGCGAACTATCCTGAGCGGTTTCAACAAACAAGCTATGCGTGATACTTCACAAGCAGTTTTAATAATGAGCGGTTCCATTGTGGAACAAATGTGATAAAATATCAGCGCGGTTCCATTGTGGGAACCGTCTGCGATAAATATCAGCAGCGGTTCCATAATAGAACTAAGCGTGATAAGTCTCTTTATTAGTAGGAGCCCGCTAGGGTTTGCGCTCTAACTCGTCACTCCCAGTAGCTCTTACTCTCATCCATTCCCCTCCCTACCCGAGTGACCCCATCGCTGACGCCGCATGCATTCTTCCCGTCGCTGAAGGTTGTGACACCACAGTTCCTTTGCACAAGACACTCGTGCGATAAGAGTGTCTTTTGCGGTGTCTCATGTTGTGCCACAACTCTGATGATGCAAGCGCCTTCCTCTTCCTCCTCCCTCCGGCGTCTGCGACCACAGCTACCTCTCCACGGCGATGTCGAGGTAAAACAGATCTATCACCTATTGGTTTGTCTTTGTTGTTATTCATGTGAACAGGCTCATCTTCCCCTCGCCCGCCCGGCTCCCGACCTGCCGGATCAAGCTCCCTCCTCCCTGCGCCGCCGGATCAAACTCTCAGTCCCCCCTCGCTGCGCCACCGGCCCTAGCTCCTCCTCCCTACACCGTAGCTCTAGCTCCTCCTCCCTCTCGCCGCCGGCTCGTTGCGCTACCTCAGACCTCCTTCGTGCCTCCAACCTCTCCTGCTCTCCCACTAACACGTAAGTCCCCTTCTTGTCTTCTCGATGTTGTCTGGTTGTTGGTTGATACTGATGGTGATGGCCATTGGCCAGAGCCCAGATGCTAAATGTGTAATACATACATACATGAAGAGAAGTGCATCATTGCATAAAAGTGTAAATGTGTAATACATACATGTAGAGAGAAGTATAGAGAAATCATAAATATAAATGAATGCAATGATCATGCAGATGCTTGTTGGCTAGTGACACCTTGCTAGTACATTGAAGCTATTTGCTCAATGATGTTAATAGTCTTATCTGAAATTGAATTGATAATTAATAGTTCCCTTGCTCTGTGATGTATGGCGAGGGCTATTGGTGTATGTGCATTCTATGCATCTTGCTTAGTTCATGTTGTGCGTTGATTGACAAAAATGAATGGGGATGGTGGGTTTGGTTAATGCTCTCTCGATGGATCTTGAGGGTTATTGATGCCGATTCTAGCTTTGTGCTTGGTTGGCTTACATTGGATGTGGTTGGATGGGGCTTGGCTGCAATTAACTTTTAAATTTGTAAAGGTTAGGCTTGGTGTGTATTGTATTGAAAACAAGACCAAATGAGTCAAAAACTACTACAACACCTCTTCACTGTCTCTCTCCATTCATTTCACCTTTATGCGTATAGCGTGTTCATCTTAGGTCAAGTTCTCCTACCTTGCGTCCCGTGTACATCCTACCATTCTATTCATAATCTCTTCTCTATAAAGTCTCCAAGTAGTGGGTGCTTACGCCATTAAAACGGCATATATATATATATATATATATATATATATATATATATATATATATATATATATATATATATATATATATATATATATGTTAATAGTCCCAAGCCACTTTTGGGAGGTCGTCCACACAACATGAGAAGGATGAGGCAGTAGCCATGGGCAATTCGTTGAGCCTATCTAGGTTTAAGAAGTATGGATGCAAGGAGAGCGTCAGGACATTCAATTACCCGGATGTTGTCGATAGGTAATTGGACGTCGCTATGTTCAGAAAGTGATGTGGACACGCAGGTACTCTGACTGGGAAGTGGCATCATCTATCAGCAACGAACAATTCCTGAGCATGTAATTGTCTTTAAACCCAACAAGAACACCAAGCAACAAGTTGAGAATTCTTTTGAAATATGAGAATGGTTGCTTGGTGTTCTTAATGAGTTTAAAACGATTATATGCTCAAGAATGGTTAGTTCTCGATACATGATCTGCTTGTGGAAATATGCCCTAGAGGCAATCATAGAGATGATTATATTTCATTATGTTCATGACATTGGATAATGTGTTATCTTGTTCCTAGAATAATATTGTTAATATTTATTATCAAGTATGTGACTTGATTGTGAAACTCTATATTTACGCAATAATTATTCTTATCGATCCTAAGTAAACATATGAGGACACATATGAATAGACTAGCATATGTATTGGTTGATGACTATGTTTCACGAGTCATAGATATGGAGATATCAAACCAATAATATGGACACATGTTAGAGAACATGATGTTGGATAAGACCCACCTTGAGGCACTATTGAGATTGTTATGAATCTATATGTCATTAGTTGGTCTCAAGCAATAATGATGTATAATCCTTAGACCTGAGATCAGCATGGTTTCCTACATACGTAAGAGCACGCTTAGGGGTTGCCAAACGCTACACCGTAACTGGGTAATTATAAAGGTAGCTTTCGGGTATGCTCTGAAACATGGAGAGGAATGTGACTAGTCGGATATGGGATTTGCCCCTCCTAACATAACAGGAGAGATGTCTGGGCCCTCGTTGTGATCGGATAAAGAAAGTGCATGGCCATGCCACTAGTAGTCGAAGTGTTCGACCACGTAAAGTTATCGATACTAGATCGAGAAAGTATTGAGCATCCATGGATGACACAACATCTCACACAGAGTTCAACCCGGACATCGTGAGGCAAAGGAGTATACACGAGTAGGTCGCTCGGTCGAGCGATTCTGGTGATCGTATGCAAATCTGAGCTGGTCGAGGCCGGTCGAACGTAATCACAAAGTGGTCGTAACACAGTCGTGGGAGATTCTGGCTAGTCGTGACCACATCTGTAATGATCATATCTGAGATAGGACACAGTAAGTAGTGATGAAGACTCGTCGTAGATCATATTGCATTAAGGTTCGTCAGATATAATTTGTGTGTATTGAGGAATCGATATGTTTCGCTAGGAGTCGCCTTCGACTTGTGGTCGAAAGCGGTTTCTCGACTCACAACCGAATCTACACATGAACCTGCTGGTCACACACTTAACGGGTTGGAACAAACCCGATCTGAATACGATTCAAAACGCGTCCGGATAGGATCCGCCACGAGCACTATATAAGGAGGTGCATGAGGCTATTGGAAAGATGCGTGAAACACCACCGAAACCCTAGCCGCCATCTTCCTTAGAGCTCCACCGTGCGATTTGGTCAGCCGCACACGCGTTCGGTTGTTCCTTCCCCGCGTGTGGATACTGAGAGGCGCTACTACGATTGTTGCGCTTGAGGACGATCCGCGATTTTCAAGGAACCGCAAATGTTCTGGAGGAGACGATCGACTACGACCACTACATCGACAGCTCTTCGTTGGACCAGTTGCTCCAACCCTTCTTCCGCCGCTGCTCAAGTCTGTTGGTAACGATCTGTGATCATCTACTTGCTTGGCATCCTGGTTCGCGTGGTAGAATTTTTGTTTGTAGCTATCGAGCCTACCCCGTGACCCATGACCACTTCCCAATCGGAATGCCTACGCCAGCCCACATCACTTTCGAACATAGCGGCGTCCAATTACCTATCGACAACATCCGTAATTGGATGTCCCGACAATCTCCTTGCATCCATACTTTAAACACGATGGGCTCAATGAAGTTGCCCTTAGCTCTTGTCTTATCCTTCTCATGTCAAGTGGATGATCCCCTAAAGTGGGTGAGGAATCTATATATATATATATATATATATATATATATATATATATATATATATATATGATGCTTGCTTTTAATGGCACAAGGCACAAGCGACCCTTCGCTTGGGGCTTTATAGAAAAAGTCATCATGCACGGTTTTGGTCATAATCAAATGCTCTGTGATATATACTTATCACAGATGGTTTGACTACAAACCGCTGCATGATAGGTTCCTATCATAGGATGTTCTCGATTAATAACCGTGCATGATAGGTTCCTATCATAAACGATTCTCGATTAATAGCAAATGCAGCGAAAGTGCGTGATCACGCAGCGATTTGAAAACCATCTGTGATGACCTCATGTCATCACTGACCCATAAACTGAGATGGCTCGCGAAACCATCTGTGATGACATTTTTGAACCGTCTATGAAGACCTTTTCTTTAGTAGTGTAAACATCTTCAGATTACCGCAATCAATGCATGGATAGTACATAAATTTTACCCCCTTCTTTAACATATCTTGCTCGACGGCTCTTCTAAAAGCCAACACGTCATTAATGTGCTCTTGACTCACACGGCTCTCACCGTACATCCAGTTTCAGTCTATCTACGCTACGTATGTAACAAATTAGTGTCAAATTAGATTAATAAACCGCAAGTACATACTCTTCCTATTGACCAAACATATTTAAATTGATTAGCGATTCACCTAGAGCAAATATAAAGGGTTAAAGATCGTTACCCTCGAAGCTCACGATGAAAATACCAAATATCCCGCGAGATTCCTCTCCTTTTCCTTTTCCTTCTCCTCCCTTCCTCCTCTCTTTAGCTTCCTCCTTTCCTTCTCCTCTCTAAGGTGGCGCAATGGAGAAGGAGGCAGCAGGGTGGAGGTGGCGCAATGGGGGAGGAGGCAGCAGGGTGTGGAGGAGGCACTAGGGGCAGGGGTCCCGGCCTTCTCCTCTCTAAGGTGACGAATGGGGAGGAAGCGGCGGGGTGGAGGCGCTAGGGCAGGAGGTGGCGCAATGGGGAGGAGCGGCGAGGTGGAGCTAGAGGCGGAGGTCATCATATTTATAATGCCAGAATATCACAGACAGTTCTTATCACAGACTGTTCTTGTTATAAACCGTCTGTGATAGTTACATATCACAGACGGTTCCTTTGGAACCGTATGTAATGAGGTGTCTTGTATAGTCTGTTTTGTAGTAGTGTTCACAAACTCAAGTGAGGTTAGTGTGTTGTGACACAAATGACTCGAGTAACTCATTTTCCTGGATCCGCCCCTATTCCAAATCAGAGCTCAGCAGGTACTTTTTTTAATGCATACAGGTCCTTTTTATGGCCTTTTTGTGGAGTTAACACAAGCTCGTGCATTATTTGGTGATCAAGATATAGTAAGCTCCACCCAATCATTGGATCTTAAATAAATGGCCAGGATCCAAGACCAAATGAATTTGCTTTTCAATTCAACGAGGGCTCAGCTCGCACCCACGCTGGGTAATTCCAACTGCCCCACGGATCGATCTGACGAGTGAGGAGATATCGCAGGCAGGCAGGGCTGCCAAATCCTTACCTCGGCAATAAACCCCCTCCAATTTAATTTTCACATGATGAGATGAGCATTTCAGAATATCAGGCAGCTGCTGGGCGCAATGGTACCGAACGTACGTGCTAACTTTGACGCTCGTCTCTTGCAATTTACTTGCCGCACCCTGCATCGATCGCCTGCCCGCTAGCTGCAGCCAATTTAATTCTTCCCTTACATGGCTTAATTCCCAGACATGCTGTACGCTGTGTAACATTGATTCTGTCGGCCGGGCCATGAGTCCTCCTATGGCTAGCCTCCTCCTCCTCCTCCTCCTCTTCCCCCTCCTCGCATCATCGATCGTGCATGCATGATTGATTGTCAAGTGCCCCATCCATGATCCATCCATGGCCCAGCCGGTTTAGTTTTGCCTTTCCATGTCAGTTACTGTGGTCCAAGCATGCATGCTACTCTACCTGCTAGCTAGCTGATAGCTCCCTATCTTAACCGTTCAAGCAAGCTGCCCGAAGATATATACCTCGTTTCGGCTAGATCATCGCTTGGTGGTTTCGGTTTTACCACGCACTCATGCACCGGCAGCAGGGGAAAATCAAGGAGCTTAAAAGAGCTTAAAGTGGCAGTACTGGCAGTACTATTTAGCGGATGTGTAGGGCGGACCTGCAGGGGCATGTACATGCAGCCGGCGGTGGCCCCAGCCCGGGTGGCCGGTGGATCGGCGCGCGTACGTGGTCCTCCCGGCCGGTCGATCCATCGTCGCGAGGGATCATACGTGCAGCGCAGCAGTTGCATGATCGATCGACCGGCCCCGGCCGGCGTACCAGAAACGTGAGCCCGAGCAATAAATAGCCGCGCGCGCGCGAAACCCGC